>JAHWFP010103070.1:60647-71101 GCA_023313725.1 Lithobius niger | reverse complement strand
CCCCCCCCCCCCCCACCCTCAACCACCAACACCACCACCACCACCCACACCACACACACTCTAGCTTTATCCCTGGCTTTTATTCCTAACTCTAGCAGGTGCAGTGCTACATAAGATCGAGGAAAAGAAACGGAAACGTCGTAACGGTTTACGTGTGTATACAAGGCCTATAGGCCCTATGTGCTCGTTGTGGGCAATATTGAAGAAAAACTAATAAAGCGTTATCTAGACACACGCTGCCAAGTAACAGTAGATCATCCCATTGTAGACATCCGATTGTTAAAAACTGGTTGTTAATGATAAAAAGGCGGCTCACTAGCAGACATGTGTCTGTTAACTGTAAGCAACTGAAAGCATATTTGGCATGTTGAGGATAAATCCCAATGCGACAGAAATGTTTCAAACTGTGGAAAATGTAAGGGGAAGGGTCAGAGACTAAGAAAAACTAAAATTTAAAGGATGAGTGTCCACCAATCATAGAGAAAAATGAGTCAATAACGTTGTTTTTATGTTACTGTCTAGCTAGCTAAGATTTTTCCCATGTTAAATCCCATAGACTTTTTGCTCATGGCTAGCGCAAAATTGAGAAGGCCTACGTACCTGAACTTTTGCACACGGATGCATGGTGATCTGAGGATGGTCCTTTTGTTTATTTGGGGGTTGTAGGGGTCAGGACAAATGCGTGGGAGGGTTTTGAAATTCGCCACCGGCGAATTTAAATTTAGTTTCGTTTCCAAGTTGCAACCAAATATTTTAAGCAACAATGGCTTGAACAATCAAGACTGGTCCTTAGATTTATTGTAAAAGCCTGGACGAACTAAAAACTGAACTGTAACGAAGGACAAAATAAAGAAACATTAACGCTGCCGTGGATAGCGTAAGAATAAAGGGATGCACGTTAGATGATGGTTACGCAACAATACGAGCATACACGAGCTAAAGGGTTTTTTGTTAATAACCCCAAAAAAAATGCTTCGCGTTCTGCTGTTTTAGTAACAGCGACCTTCGGGGGTTTCTGCATGACTAAATGTGAACGAAATCTTGAAAAATTAAGGGGAAGTTGCAGGGATAAACAAAACAACTGAAGGCGATGCGCTGATTGAGTGAGCGAAGCGAACAAAATCAGCGATTGTTAGTCAGTGTGTGCAAAAATGGGATTTAAGCATCTTAAACAGACGGTGTAACCTTATGTACGTTCACAGTCCTATGAAAGTTGTGATATCCACCCAAAACCATAACTGGTAGAAAAACCCGCCAAGTTTCCAAAAACGGTCGGCCTTTGAAGGTAGTGATATCATTCCACCAGGGAAAGGCCGCCAAGGTTAATCCTATTAGCCAAGTTAATCGCACCGAATAATACTTTGGATGTTAAATGAAAACTTGAAGATTGCTACCGCTAGTAGCAATCTTCTAGTTTTCATTTAACTTTCGAACTATTAGTATGTGCGATTAACTTGGCTAATAGGATTAACCTTGGCGGCCTTTCCCTGGTGGAATGATATCACTACCTTCAAAGGCCGACCGTTTTTGGAAACTTGGCGGGTTTTTCTACCAGTTATGGTTTTGGGTGGATTCCTTTATCAATACTGACAAGACTGAGATTGATACTGGATATACTCCATTAGTTAACAAGAAACACAGAAAAAATATTTCGATCTTGGAAATTACTCATTACGCTCACTTTCAAAAACAGGATACTGTCAGTATCTTGCAAATTTTCGATTGTATTTCAATACTTCATCAGGCAGGGTCAAGAAAATTGAGTCTTCTGGTTACATTTTCGTCTGCTAGTTTTTTCGTCTGCTTGCTTCAAAAGAAAAGAACGTCCCTGCCTGATGAAGATTGTTGAAATACAATCTACAATTTGCAAGATACTGACAGTATCCTGTTTTTGAAAGTGAGCTTAATGAGCAATTTCCAAGATCGAAGTGAATCAACAGCGTTTCAAAGTAACACAAGTAAGCCTAACAGTTTATTTTGAGAAAAAATATTCTACGAATACTACTTAAACATTATTTTTTTTTGTTTACCTTAGAAACAGGCGCCTGCAACTTAAAAAAAAAAAAGATGGGGCACCGTCGGAAAAAGGGCAATAGCAAAATTTTTAGTGGACGATGTAAATAAAAGTAGGCTCTATTTATTACAGCCTTGCATTCATAGGTCTGAATAAAAGCAGTAAATAAATAAAAAAGTTGTTATTGAGCTTAGAAGGGAAAATCAGTATCGCCTACTTTTAGTGGATTTTGTATCAGTATAGCCTACTTTTAGTGGATTTTGAATTAAGTTTTAATTAATACTCTTCAAAATTCTATTTACCCAAAGGGCTTTAAAAAATAAGGTAGAACTTGGGGGGAGGGGGTGATTGCAGTGAATGGCGTTAACTGTTACAATGGATATATTTCATTCGGGATTCCATTCCAGCGTACGACCTGTAGGTTGACATTGTGATGACCGAGTTATGCTTTCAACGCCCAAATAAAACTGCAAACGTGCTGGCCTACAGTATATTCTGTAAGAATTTCCAGAGGTGTATCGAAGACAAAATATTAGTTAGTTTCCTTTATTAACGGTGAGCGCCGTTGACGCAGTCGTACTGCGTACACAGACTTTCAATGATTGGGGGAAGAACTAGCACCATAGGATAAAATTGCAAAAAAAGGGGCAGGCACAATTTTTTTCCAATCATCGATCCTAGGCGTTTTCATAGTTTTTTTTTTCATAATTTTATCTACCTAAATGGGGAAAAAAAAGAGCAAAAAAGGTTGGAGGGTGGGGAGCACGTGAGCGGAAAAAAACGGGCGTGGGAAAAAATAAACTGAATAAAAAGCTAAAGAATAAAAAAGCCGACAAGAAACCGCGGAAAAAAGGCCGATGGTGGGGGAAAAATAGAGAAAAAATCTAGTGTAAAACTTTAAAAAAATACTGCCCAAGTATAGTTATGTGAGTATAGTCATCATCCATTAGCTAAATGCTGCTCAATCAACGTTAACTTAATCACCTTTCGAATCCTTAAAAGAAAAGTTTCCTCCCAAATTCCAAAACAGGGAAAATGATGGGGTGAAAGGATCGTCCTCAGTTTGGTCGGTGACTTTGGATCATTAACGAAAAATTCGTGAAATCACTAGTTTCTCTAAAATTGGGATAGAAGGCTGGGGTGGGGGGGGGGGGATTACGGAAATCTCAGATTTTCTACAGTGTAACGTAGAAAGGATGGAGTATTCAATTTTGCCTATTTTTGATAATTAAAATAATCTAAGTTTTTTCCCCAAATTCATTGAATTATTTTTTTCCAAAGTTATTTTGATATTTCTCTGCACAAATTTTGATCTTTTTTTTTCGGATTGTGTTGCTTTCTTCTCTTTCGCCTCCCTCCCCCACAATTATACACAAAATAAAACAAGAGGAAATAAGTTCTGGCAGGAACGAATAAATAAAGCATACGTAATACGCGAAGTTGCCCTTAGTAATTCCTGGTTTTTGTCATAATAACGGCGACGGGTTGCCTAGCTTATGGATTAGTGGGCAAGACCTGCTGTTGGTAAGGTTTCTAGTTAAGAGCATTTTCCCAATGCAGTAGGTATTTAGGTAGTATTTATGTAAGTTTCCCACCAAATCTTTTTCGCAGTTTTTCCCCGTTGGTTTTTTTTTGCTGCAGCTTTTTTTTTACAAGGGCTTTTTTAATTCGACGTGTCACACGTCGAATTAATGCGGTTGTGGCCAAAAAAACATGGCAAGTCAGCTCTTCAAATTGTGGTCGGTTAGAGACTAAGAACGGACATCGAGATGGCGTCCTCTCTTATCGCAAAGTACAATACAAAGTGAGTCGTCACTTATCTTTTGGCGGTAATCTGGATGGTACATCGAATTTTTATGCTGGTATCTGGACGGTACATTGAATGCGAGGCGCGCATAGCCTCGCTGCTTTCTGGGTGTGATATATTACAGTATTTTATTACGCTTATTTGTGGTGTTGTTTCTTATTGAACGAGTGAACGAGGCGAATGATGTCCTATTTTTACAGTGGCGGACTGGCCAGAGAGGGAAGGGCGGATATTCCTCCTGGCCTGTAATTTTTTTTAAATCCGTTAACAGGAAGACTCACGCAAGTTTTATTGGTTCGATATTAGTTTTACTAACAGATTTAAAATTACAAATAGTAATAATAAAGATAATTATAAAGTGCTAGTAAAACAAGTACTAACAAAAATTGGCTACATGAAATTGCAGTGTTGTATTCAATGTGGAATTTGTCAAAATTTTCGTGTGAATATTTTAACTTTTGTTAATACACCTAAAAAGTTTTAAAGTCGTCAACCTCACGTACTCTCAGCGCAATATGATTATTCCCCCGCCCCCCCCCCCCCTCCAAATTACCTGCTGAATTTGCTGAAAATATGGTGTTCGAAGATTTAAAAAATGTAAAAGTAGGATGAACAAGAAGAAAGGCAACGGGAAACTGTAAAACAACGAAGCTTTCAGTTTTTTTTTTTGTAAGAAAACCAATACCAGCGTCCGATGAAAACTTACCTGGTCAGTGATTGCACGCACACAAGATTCTGGCTTATTTGCCGTATCGTAGTAGCAAACGTTACGAGACAATTTTTTTTAATACTATGTACAATATAGTAGATATTCTTCAGTACACCACGCATTCAGATTTTTTAGTAGTGTCCTGTTGGTATGTCTGCCGTTACAACTGCATACATCAATTACACATTTTTCTTTATTCTGCCATACAACACGTCGAATTACTAATGCAGTGTAGTGCATCCTTGTTTCCCATCAGTTTTTTTTCGGGGCTTTTTTCCTGCAGCATTTATTTCCAATGACTTTTTTTGCCATCAGCTTTTTTTCCTTGGGCTTTATACTCCGAGGCTTTTTTTCCATCAGCTTTTTGTTCAGTGGCTTTGTTTTCCGAAGTTTTTTTTTTCCTATATTCGGGGAGCATGTGCCCCAATGTGCGGACGCCGTTGCATCTTCACCGAAAAATCGTTATCTTTATTAGGATCCGAATATGTGTGGCTGTCAGCTAGACTACAGCATTGATTTTCAGCGGATTTCAAGCGTTGCTTTAGAGCTACCAGTTTCTATATTATTTGTAAAACGTTAAACAAAATTATTAAAACGTTCGGTTAACCAAAAACTGTGAAAATCTTCAGGAATAACAACAGACTTTAAAAAAAATGTAATATCCCAATAAATCACACGTTTTACTATTTAAAAGCAACAAGAATCGCACTTTGTGTAGCCAAATCATAATTCTATAGTAAAACAAAGTTACACTATAACACGTATTTGGTTTCACCAGAGACGACAAACACACTTATGGTTTCACTTATGGTTGATAGCAAACTTTTTGAACATGCACATTGAACGGAGAAAGTTTCTGTAACGAACACAGCATGCAAATATAGGCTAATGGAATTGGAAGGGTTGAAAAAAAAAAACACTTCGGAAAGACCGACTTCTTTTGCTATATCGAACACGTTACTGCATGCCACCCTTTCAGTCCGGAAAATTGGAAATTACAGCGATTTATTTCTATTTATTCCACCCTTTCAGTCCCGCATCGGCAAAATGTAATGTTAATAAATGTTCGCTTTGACATGGGCAGCTGCCACGTTTACCGAGTCCACACGACCACAAGCGACATTTGCATTCGCAGTAAATGCGCAACTGTTGGCCAGCTAAGGCCGTCGGACGCTTGAGCTCTCACAGCCAATACTGCTATCTCAATCGGCTACGAGTCGAAATCGAAAAGCGACATCTGTCGGCATTAATTTCTGCACGTTCCAGCAAAACAATGGCGGTCTCCGTGTCGTGTTTTGGTGATGCAATAATTAAATTGTTGTATCGGACGTAGGTAATATATTCTTACCGCAATTCTTGTGTTTAGTTATTGTGTAAGTGATCCAAACGTAAAGCATGCATGTCAAAATGGATTTAATTGCACTTTAAACACATTTTTTGATTTAAATTTAAGTTTAAAAAAATTAAATTTAATACATCAAGAAAACAACAACTTTAAATCGTATCAGTTTCATTAAGCGCTTGGACCAACCCAAGAAACAAAAATCCGTTAGTTTTTTTTTTTAACTTAAGTTATTTAATTTAATTTAAATATTTTTAAATTAAATTTGATACAATCGGAAGGTAAAATTTTTAAATGATATCAGCACCATTAGACAAAAGGCTTGGCATTAATCTTGGAAGCAAAAATCTTACCTAAAAAAATCGTTACATGTCATTTAAACTTTTTTTTTAATTTTAATCTAATTTTTTAATTGAATTACATTTTTAATTTTAATTATACATTTTGGTTTAAAAATTTATAAAAACTTGCCACAATCTGACCTTGGACTCCCTGGACATAATTAATTCATTATTATTAATTTTTTTCCATTCGCTGTGGCACTGCCACATGGTAATCGGAATCGGCATCGGAATCGGAATTATTGTATCGGTACACCACTATGTAATGCTAGATGTTCCCAGATTCTACAGATTCCCAGATTCTATCAATCAACGATAGTGCCACTTTAATGTATGTCCACAGTTGTTGACTTTATTCCATTGCATACCAGCTATTTTCCTTTTATCTGTTTTCTAATTATTGGTTTGTCTTAGTAATGAATAGCCTTTAACTTACTCTTTGTTCAGTAAACATCTGGCTTGTAAATAAAATCTACCCCAAAACAAAACTTGTTAAGGATTCCCGCCAAGCTTTTCGGCCGTGTGAAGTCGTGATATCAAACGTTAGGCTCTTTCGCCAAGCTAATCCCACCAGTAATAGTTCGAAGGTTAAATGAAATATATGAAAATTGCTTACTGCGCAATTTTCAATTATTTCATTTAACGTTTTAAGTCTTAGTCGGTGGGATTAGGTTGGCGAAAGAGCTTGGCATTTGATATCACGACTTCACACGGCCGAAAAGCTCGGCGGAAATCCTTAACAAATTTTGTTTTGGGGTAGATATTAGCTGTTTTTGGTCCAAATTGATGAAATCCAGTTGTTTTTCTTAGTAATTATGCGATGGAAACACCGATCTAGTTGTCTGGTTCATTTCCTATTTTGTTTGTTGGCTTTCGTTACATTTTGGGGACAGCAGTCATCTTTTTTATAGTATGATAGGATTTCATATTAGAAATGAAGACAACGGATTTTAAAATGTTCAGTTTGGCATTGTTGCAAAATAACAATGTTTAAAACAATGTAAAACAATCAATTTGGTCATTTGGAGCTCCCTAACCCCTCAACCACTTGACCAATTAGAAAGGTTCATACGAAAAGGGCACATCTCTGTAGCAATACCTATAAAATGAGCTAAGAACCAGCTTTATTCACTGCATGGAAGAATTTATTTTCGTGATACAAAAAAAAAGCGTCACCAGTAGTAAGTAATTACGCAAATATCAACGTTATTCACGTCGTTTTTTCAACAAGAAAACGGTAAGCTGTGTCATTAATAGTGACTTTTATGTTGTCAGGCGATCAAAGTCTCCCGATCCAACAATATTCAGTGTTTTCTGTCGCATTGTTATTTATCCTCACGTGGCTGAAAACAGCTAAACTCCATTTGCTGTAAAAACACAACGTGTCTAGTGGTCGCCTTTTCTATATAAAATATATATATATAAACTAGCTGTGCCCCCAGCGTAACATACGCCGGTCTAGCCGGTTCCCGTATGTGTAGTGGGTCCCGGAATCCCATATTGTGTGGTGTGAATATCCCCATTCCTGTTCCCCCTCCCTTTGAACCCCTGCTGATTTGTGTTATGGAAGTAAATTTCTACTTTTGATACCAAGCGCAATAAACCCAACAACGGTCGTGCATGCAGTGATTGTTACTCTACCGACTTTGAAACTCTTCAAGTCTGCTCTAAGAGCTAGCATTATTAAGGCAATATGTCGATTGTTACAGGCCACATCCGTTTGTTTGACATTGTCGGTCGCTCGCCCTCTTTCATTGTAGTGCATAATGATGAATTTGCTTGCCCAACCTAAGCTTATTATAATATATGGATTTTATCTGGATGTTATCGTTTTATCTTGGCGGGCGACACACTAGCGTGTGTCTTGATGACAATGTTCCAATGTTCAATGTTCAAACCTTACCGTGTTCGTCTCGACCTTCTTGGACTTGAATTACTCGAACTTCGAAGGATGAAATTCGACCTTATCTTAACCTATCAGATACTCCACCAGCAACTTGACGTCATGTTACCTTTTTTCGTTCTGGCCCCGACCATTGCCCGTACTAGGGTCATAACTGGAAACTTTCCATTCCCTCCGCTCGCCTAGATTGTAGAAAGAATTTCTTTTTTGTGAGGGTGGCTCACATTTGGAATGCCCTGGGTTTTGATATCGTGAATGCTCCTCTTTGGCCTTGTTTCGTTGTAGACTATCCAAGGAAAATCTACACTCTTTTCTCAAACGGCCTGTCTGATTTTCTCATTCTTCTTAACTTTCATTCTGGATCGGTGTTAGTGGCTCACTCCCCTTCCGATTCCATCCCTGCGTACTTGCAGGGTAAATTGACTTTATTATTATAGTTCCCCGTAAATCAAGGACTACGCTAGTGGTCCGCCCGCCAAGTTCAATAACTGTCACACAGGGGCGTAGCGAAGGGCATTTTGTTCGTGGGGGGGGGGAGGGGGGCAGAGAGGCATAATTTACCGACTTTTCTTTCAAAATTTGCTTAAACTGGCTGACTCATACTCTCCAGCTAGGGGGTCTGGACGAGCGCTGTGAGCTCCCCCAGTGGGGCCGGAAGCTGACGGATTTTTAGATATTCTAAGACCTTTCTTCGCTTCAAACAATATTGTTTGACATTTCTAGGCTCCGCAAAAGTGAAAGAAAATATATGAACCGTAGGAAAAGAGCTTTTTTTAAAAACAAAAAAAAACTAATTTCCGTGCCCTGACTAAGGGCGAATACAGAAAGTTGGTCTGAGAGGGGGCCGATTTACCAAAAAAAAAACAAAGGAATTTTTTTTTTGCTACGGCCGAGTAGACTTTTGAACAGGGGTACCACCCCTCCCAGCCTGACCCACCCACCCAACACACACATAAACTTACACTATCCCTTATTTTCGTCCCTAGTGAAGTCTCATGAAGGTAATAGGAAAAATTGCAGGTGCTCCAAAGGGTCAAAGGGTTTTAGCGAGCGTTAACCGCACCCGATCATCTGCCCGACGCAGCCCTGCTTGGCTGTAACAATACTTTGAAGGAAACTACATTCTGTAGAAAATCTTTAACCATTTCGCGTAGTAGAAAGGTACACACAAATGCAAAGTGAGTGATATGAAGGAATATTAGACTAACGAGGGACTGATTTTTGCATGGCAGGAAATACCTTGCAGGTGCCTTTATCAATAAAAGGTAACACACGATCACACGTGTTTCATTCAAGAAGTTACCTATTAAATACAGTGCTTTTTCTATGTATTTCGTTTAGTTCTTTTAGTGAATTACTATTTTTTTTCTATTTCTGCACTTTTTTTTTGTAACTTCCTTTCTCTTGTGTGTGTAGGGGGGGGGGGGACCTAACGGTGTCTTTAGAAGACCGCCGGATCCTGCATATATGACCTACTGCTAGTTTTTTAAGTATGAAAAGGAAATTATTAAAAAAATAGGAACTTGTTTCGTTTGTGTAGTCTAGCACCAATCAGTCTTTTTTGTTCATTCTAACCTTTATATTATTACGACCATTTTCAACTGAACAGCACGCAGAGAAGAAATTTTACTGTTTTTGAATATCACGATATAACTCAAGAATAATTTACTGTAAGTCGGCATTCCATGAAAGCTGCTTCTTTTAGCAGCAATTTAGAGCTGTGAATATAAATTCGGTATTTTAACCAAGCCCAAGCCTATCGTTGAGATAGTTCTCCGTATGTGACGTGAGCAAACTGTAGAAACCTTATTTTGCAGTATTCAACAAACAATCTTAAAACGTTCAAACTTATTTTTTTTTTAGCTAGAGTCGGCAAATGTTTTATGGATTTTTTTGTGGTCAAAAGTTTTTTTATTCTAGGGTAGCTGTTAGTGTTAGCCTCGAATTTTTTTTTTATATCCAATACCTAATTGCTCGGTTGGCTGTTAAACTAACTGATTCGGCTATAATTAGGACAAATTATAACTTGTATCCAACGGTTTAAGGTTGAAAAAATTTTTGACTACCTCACCGTCTGACTTGGACCGTTCTGCCGCCATGGCAATCCTTTTCATGCTTGTTAAGGTAATCGTTGTCAAAACTACATGCAGTGCACTCCAACTTAATACGCATTCTTGGTTTTTCTACCCGTACTAAGATTGCCCGTACTCATTTTGACGGTCGTGTAAATGAGAACGAAGTGACTTAGGGACCGTTCATTATTTATCAACGGGGGTGGGCTGGCGGATTGTCGTCGCCAGTACAAGAAAAATTCATGACCCCCCCTTTGGTGTTAGTG
>JAHWFP010103070.1:0-58666 GCA_023313725.1 Lithobius niger | reverse complement strand
TGGAATGTGCTGAGCTAAATAAATTTATTAACATTCTACAACTTGCCGTGCATTTACTCTCAGTTTTTTTTCTTGACCCCCCCCCCTCCTGATAGCAACTTCAAAAAATGTTTTAGCCCCCCTCCCTCTTCATATAAAAATTTTCGTGACCCCTCCCCCCCCTCCCCTGATTTTCGCCGGCCCACACCCGTTCGTAAATAATGAACGGTCACTTACTGACTGTTGTCGGTTTGCCAACAGTGAGTTCGCAACAGTTTGACGGGGGGGGGGGGGGGAGGGAGGGTTTCCAGAATTATTTCCTCTTTCAGCCGGAGGAAATATTTTATTGAAAAGCAACGAATTCCCGATTTCTCACTCTGCGTTAATAATCAGTCATGGTCAACTTAAGGAAACCGAAATACGAAGGGAGAGTGGAAGGGATTAAGCTAGATCAGCCATGCTTTCTCAGATAAGGTCACCCCACCTTTAGCCGTAAGTTAGTCGGTCAGTCGGTTAATATGCTAAATAATAGTCGGATTGTCGGAAATATTTAGTTCCATTTTTTAAATTGTACATAAAAATCTGTAGAGAAAATATGCACGAAAGGCTAACTTTGGACGAACTTTGGACGAAGGCTAACTTTGCACGAAAGGCTAACTTATATGATTGAAGTCCTCATTCCAGCGAAACTAAAAAAAATTAATATATCCGTTCGTATTCAATATTTTTCTACCAAACTTGGCCAGATAGTAGATGGACAGTGGCAAAAAAAGACGCCACCAAAAAAAAAATTACAAAAGAAGTGATATCTAAAACAAAACCCACAAGGGTGAAAGAACCCGCCAAGTTTTAGCCAATCAAAGTAGTGATATCAGAGCCAAAAAGGCTGCCACCAAGTTACTACATTAGTTGCCAAGCTAATCCCACCGAGTATTAGATCAAAGGTTAAATCAAAAACCTAACCATTGCTACTATCGGTAGCAATGGTCAAGTTTTTGATTTAACGTGTGAGGTAATAGTCGGTGGGATTAGCTTGGCAACTAATGTAGTAACTTGGTGGCAGCCTTTTTGGCTCTGATATCACTACTTTGATTGGCTGAAACTTGGTGGGTTCTTTCACCCTTGTGGGTTTTGTTTTAGATAAGATAAACCAAATAGTTTGTCATAATGTTAATAACACACTGACCAAAATAATCCTTATTCTTTGTTCAGTAAACATTTCACCATACCACAAACACAGAGTTAAATAGTTTGTCATCTACATCATTAAAGACGTATGATGTGCATGCGTGTGTGCATGCGTGTTTGTACCTCTACTCCTCTGGAACCAAAGCACCTACAAAGATGGGAGTAGGACCGAACGAAAGATAATTAAATTACGCTTTGTTAAGCCTATTTTCACAGCTGTAACTTGGTAATATGACCCTCAAATATGTGGAAAAAAAACTGAATAACGTTGAAGTTTTTTTTTACCCTCATAGTTGTCATGATGTCATAGTTTGTTCATGCACGGGTTAAAATTCGTGACAAACAAATCGTCTTGAAGTATTAGTTATGGAAAAGGATGCACGCAAGAAATAATCTAAAAGAACGATATATTTTGCAGTATACCACATATAGATCTTAAAATTGGTTTTGTATCATCTGACTGGATGCATGGAAAAGTCAGACCCATAGACCTGGTTTTAATAGGATGTCAAACATTCGTGTTACTGAAGCACGGAGGTGCGTGGATTGAATGAGCAAAGCGAGCGATTTCCACGTAAACGAAATCCTTCAATCGTTTCAATGTGTGTTTCGCTTTGCTTTCTCAATCTTTCATCTCTCACTTTCGTAGGGGATTACTTCTGGAGGAGAAGACGTACAAACGTGCGAACAAACAATGCGTATGTTTTAAATGATGTGGGTGAAATGCCGGCGTGCTGAAGAATGTGATGGACGAACTGTAAGCAACAATTGCAATTAGGTTGCGTCGAAATAAGCAGTATATCGATTTTGTGATGCTCTTGAAATCGAAGAAATTACATGAGGCATGGATGGAGTGAGCGAAGCGAACGATATGGCTAGTAAGATTAATGATACCACCCTGACCAACCTGATCCTTATTCTTTGTTCAGTAAGTACGCGGCTTGTAAATAAAGTGACAAATTTTTATTGTAAATCAGAAAAGCTAAATAGTTTGTGTCATAACATTAATGATAACACACTTACCACAATTATTGCAGTAGTCAAGTGTTTTTAAACGTTAAGTATTGTTAACGTAGTGAAAAAAAATGATAACTATATAACTATAAGTTCATTTGTTAGAAAAAAACCTATCCATGTTGAGAGCAATTCCCAATATGATTATAATTCAGTATGGCCAAGCATACAATTGTTAAATCCAAAGGTGGCTGTTTGGTATTCTGATTCAGAAATTTGACATTTGAGACCACTCACATAATTATCAAGTGTAGAATTACTATTTAATGGTAATTCTAGCACGTTGTGTTTTATATTCTACTGTTTAATCAATCAGTGTCGTGTGTTTAATTATCTTCTGCTTCTTAGGTCAATTGAATCGTATGATGGAGGACCAAAAACGTTTTGGCCGTTCAACATTTGAGGTTGGAGGATTAGCGCGCCTCTATCGTCTTCAACAATTTGTTCATGAGGAACGTCTAAGATGGCTAAGAGCGCGTAGATTACAACAGGAACATGAACGAGATAAAGTGGAGCAACTGGTTGGTCTCACTGGCCCAGAGATATTTTCAGAAAACGAGGTGGTTCTGCTTTTAAGGTTTAACCTCTTCCTTGTTTTATTATCTAGCTGATGACAGCCAGTGGAACTACTGCAGCTGCAGCCATTGAAGCAGAAGTGTATGACTATCAAATTGGTGTTCTGGATCTGCGTCTAGCCATTCTTCAGGAAGAGGAATTACTCTTCCGTCACCATTTAACTGCTTTTACCCAACAAGGTAAGGTGAACTCTCTAGTTGAATGCTTCATTTATTTTTCATTTATTTTTTATTTATTTATTTAGTTGATATATTGGGTACCTGTTGTGCTTCAGATTGCAGTGATCCGGGGGTTTTCTACGATGCTCCTGAATCAACAGAGGATGCAAACAGTTTAGAAGATTCTAGCTGTGGGGCAAATCCACAAGTAGCAATACTAAAAGAAAAGTTGGTGACAGTATTTCGCAGGCGGGCAGTTCTTCGAAGTCGCAAGGTAAAACCATGCGAGACTTGCAGGAAGCTGTTACATTTCTTTACGAATAATAAAACTTATGAAGGATGATTTTTTTCTAGACTGCTTGCGTAACAGCTAAAGCACAGAAAATTGAACAGAGAAGGAGCAAGGAGCAACGTGATGAGAAACATCATGCAATGCAGCGGGTAAGAATTTTTTTATCAAACAATAAACAAACAAAAGGCTGTACAACTTAACAGCATTCAAGCACAGAATGGCACCTAGGCAACAAAATATTTAGCCCCTGTATTGGCTACAGGTCAATTTCGGGACAAATTGGGCTCGTTAGTTCAACGTTTCCAATAATGGCTAGTATAATCCCAGTCATACTCTCCAAACGGAAAGTAGTGGCCAGCAGTGGCGCGTACATCATACAGTCAAACTGGCAGGTGCCAGGGGCCCGGCTATTAAATGCAAGCAAATTTGCAAACTTCATTTTCAACACGTCTTTGCACAGACAGCAACTCGACCTGGGAGTCCGATAGTGATTTACGAGTAAGAAAGCTAACTGTATCTTCTACAACTACACGGGAACGGGAGCAAGAGGACAGTTTGAAAGCTGCCCAAAATTGTCTGTCAAATTCCACAGTAAACACTTGTGTTGGAGAACTTGAAGCCCCTTAATATTTATTGACTGGTGTCATTTTTGGGAAGGAAGACTCCATTTTATTTGGTGTTTTGAATGTGTTAGAGCCACACACTTGTGCACATCAGTTAGTTTGTTAAGAAAGGCCCTGCTCATGCCCCCCCCCCCCTCTCCTCCCCACCACACAATCCGACACCCAGGTTGACAACTTTTTTACCACTGTGAAAATGTGTAGATAACACATTCAAATTAAGAAAAAATAAACACTAACCCTTCTGCCTTCCTTCCCCAAAACGTACGTTTTCTGCACTTGTGCCCACCACACCAGTGATACAATACAAAGTTGCCCACCGGAGAGTGAACTGCACTAAATTGTCCTAAAACCACTGCTGAATATATTGGGCCCCAAGTCAAGCATTTTGCCTAATTTTAATGTGGATTTTCAAAATTTTTCTCAATTTCTGGGGTGGTAACCCTCAGACCCCGCCCTCCCGCCTCGGGGCTGCACTGTAATCAATGTCTCCCCCCCCCCCCCCCCCCCCCACGGGCCCGCCTGTACACGCCACTGATGGCCAGGTCTCCATAACAGCAAAGTACAATTAGTGACAGTAAACTAAAAATGCCCGAACTAGCCACAACAGTGACTGATTGAAAATTTATTGACGGGTTTAAATGTAGATGCACTGTCAGTGTGTCATATGTTAAAGAACAGCTGTACATATAATTTAACAAGCAAGGTGCACTCAATCGAGGAAATTGACGTTAACAGGAGAGAATACGTTACTTAAAGGCAGTGAGTTACAGAAACTTGGGCTGTACTGCTTTGTCCGGTATGTCTAAAATGGTTACTGTACTAGAATCTGTTAGAGATGGTAAGAAGTGTATTAGAGGTGAGATGGTTACAGGTGCTTGTGCCAAATTGTCAAGCTAGTATTAGTTCTCCGTAAAAAAAAATCCTCTTAACTGTGTTACATAATGGGATCTCCCTTTTGCACTCGGCACCTTTGGTCTTATTCACCTGCATACAATTAACCCTTAGTGTATGCAATTTGTACGTTGCTTTCTCCTCAGGCTCCTCGCGCTTCTACGTCACTATTTCTTTACCACAGGCATGAGTTGTTCGTGGATTTGGTCGATTCAACTGACATTTTTTCGCAGCCATTCCTTTTGACACAAGGCTGAAGTCGCACACACAAAAAAAAGCACTGCAAGTGAATTATCTGAGAATACGGCGACAATAGGAAAGACGGAGTCAGGCGAACCAGAGGCCATAAGTAAAATAGTTTTTCACAGCCATTCCTAGAGACGAAAGGCTGAAGTCACAAAAAAAAAACAAAAAAAAAACGCTGCAAGTGAATTACTTAAGGATATGGCTACAATTGCAAAGACGAAGTCAGGCAAACCAGAGACTTAAGTAAAATGAACGAGCCGAATATTCAAGACGGCGACGACCTTAGGCCTATTGGTGCATTAGGTTAAGTCGGGTGCAGTTATCCGCGGGGAAATTTGATGAATCGGATTTCCACATTACCCAAACTAATTGGTGCCGAATTGCAGGAGGCAATTCAAGATGCGATGAATAAGAGTAGGCCTCGGTCGAATTTTTTGGAATTTGAGAATGGCAATTGGTATGAACGGAATTGCTATGAGCCGGTCCACACCACAGGCTGCTGCTGGGAGGGAGAGGGGTGGGGAGGTTGGGAAGAGTGTGAGGCTGACTCCGCAAGAGTGTCCGTGAAGGTACGTGTGTGAATTTTGGTGATGATCCTAGACGGACTGGCCATAACCCATGGTGCAAACCGAGTGATGGGGCAGATGACCGTTTTAATTCCGGGGTAAAAAGCAAGCGAGTGATATCTGTGGGCCAGAGAATGTGAAAATGTCGAGACCGTGGTTTTGAAACATTTTGTGTGGGATGTGGAGAAGCCCATTTAGATTGGTTTGGTGGGTCAAACACAAGGATGTACATTTGCAATGACGGAATGGGAATTGATATGTTATCGTTTCCCATCTGAAATCTCAAGATGAAGAGAAAAGGGGGGCTGTCAAAAATACGAGAGAGGTAGTTTATCAAATTCCTTACAGGGCCTGTGATGCAGTATACATAGGAGAGACCAGGAAAGGTATTCATTCATACCAGGGTTGCTGAACATATGGCTAATTTGAGAAATAAGAAAGATGACAGCGGTATTGCAGTCCACTGCAAATCTACGAATCATGAAGCAAACGGATGAGAACGTGCACTCTTCTTAGGTCAAACTCTACTCGTAATCCCCATCTCAGATGTTTAGAATCTCTGGCAATCCAGCAACATGTGAAGAAAGGAGGGGGCGCCAGAATTGCACCGACATGGAGTTATGCTATCTCCGGAATTTTTTTAAATACTGACCCCTGTGTGGACCAAGAATTACAGTGACTCCAGATTCATAATTTTCTTTAAAAGTGTCTGAAACAAACCGGAATTGTAGTAACACGGAGTTACCGTAACTCCTGACTTTATTGATAACGTCCCTGCCTTGCTCGCGCTGCCGCTCTCGCTGCGGCTATACATATAACATCAGAAACCATGTTACTACAAATCCGTGTTACTGCAATTTCGGATTGTTTCAGACACTTTTAAAGCAAATTACGAACCCGGAGTTACTGTAATTCCGGGTCCACACAGGAGTCAGTATTTAAGAAAATTCCAGAGTTAACATAACTCCGTGTCGGTACAATTCCGCGCCCCCGAAAGAAGTGCCTTTGATGAACATCCTGGGTCCTGCATATCCTAAAGTTACTCAACTGGTAGGCAGAGACTTCAGCGAACAGTTTGACCGTCAATGGCAACTTGATAATAAAATTGCGTGCAGGCAGGATGATACGAGGGCTGCCTAATTCGAATGATAAAGTGCTCAGAACAAATTCGAATGCACAAGTGGTCAGAAAGAAAGATGTAGTTCAACGTCAGAACATCCGCAAGGCCCGAAGACATCTGAGGGGTGTCAAAAAAAAAGAAAAAGAATTTGAAGGACAAAGTAGGTGTCCTTGAAATGAATTTAAGTAAACTTTTTTATGTTATTTTTATGACTAGTCGGAATTTTTTACTGTATTGACCATAGAGATATATTTTGAGTGTTATGTTATCGTTATGTAGTAAACACCGCTTTGCCAAAAAAGTTTCTGCCGCTGTTCCGCCGTTTCTTCAGCTGAGGGGCAGTGATCGCAATCTGTCAACAGAGTGTGTGAATGCTACATTAGCATTCGCCCAGTAGGACTTTTGTGGTGTTGCTGCCCACGTTTCGTGCATTGCAATTCTGCGCAATGGACCCTATAGATTTCAGCAGTTCCTGGGAGATGGATGGCCAGAACTCTACAACACTACCGCACCGATGCTTGGGTAAATCAACAAGATCAACCAAACCTGGTGCTTCCAACGGAAATGAATTTTCCAACAAAAACTCTCCTTTGGTGGTCAGACATCCAAGCACTCACGCAGTCTGTCTCACTCCACGAACCCCAGACCTCCTGCTACTGACCGACGCCGTCCTGGAGGGCTGGGGAACACACATCAGCAGTGTGGGTCTAAGTCTCGTAATCCTCATTCTAAGGAGTCTTCAAGCAATACAGGATTTGTTATCACAACAAAAGGGAACCAAGTTCCACCCAAATACCAGCCCTCTAAATCTTCACGGATGGCTACTATCGGCACACTCAGCAAAAAAGGCAGGAATTCATGAAGAACAGGCAGCCCGCATTGCCAGCAGGGCCCTCAGGGATTTAACCAACAGAATTTATGACAGCCACTGGACAAAATGGTTTCATTGGTGTAACAAAGGGGAAGTCAATCCTGTCAAACCCCCTCTACCAGAACTTTTGAAATTCCTCAATGATCTATTCAAGGAAGGATTAAAAGGGTCAACAATTCTAGTCTTATCATTCAGCGTTGAACGCCGTCTTTAGGGCAGTAGGCAGTACCAACCTCCTCGATGATTACCGCGTCTTCTCCCTTATCAAATCTTTTGAAATGGAATGTCCTGCAACCCGCCTTGTCTTCCCTGATTTGGGACCTTTCCATTGTGCAATCCCTAATGAGACCGCCTGATGAACCAATGTAAAACTTCCCTTGAACATTATCATCCGTAAAACGATGTTCCTAATAAACCTGGCAGCAAGCCTTCGATGCAGCAAAATTCAAGCATTATCAGGTGACTTGGTGTTCTGCCTCTTCGCTCCCGACAACTCCTCTGTCATCCTTCCTCCAAGAGATTTTCGAGAAAAAACTCAAAGGCCATTTGAACCTACCAAACCAATTGTCATTCCAGCCTTACCCAATATCACAAGCAACGAACCTGAACGTCTCCTATGTCCAGTACGGACTAACCGACAACAATGAACATCATAAAGGCAGAAATCTGCTAATTCTACCCTTTAACAGAGAGGCTTTGTTGAGACTTCAGAATCAGCAGGCTCCATCACACACAGCTCCTTTCGACAGCTCCTCTCAACGGATCCCTGTCCTCCCGCACCACTCCGCACCGAATTCCATCCTTCCTTCTTCACTCCGGATGCCCCACGGCCTTTCGCACACGGCGACCACTGCCCAACCGGGTCTGGTTACCTCATGTCGCCGAAGATTGAGTGAGCCTCAACCGGCCTTCTCCCGCCTTTTCAGCATTAGATGAAAACGTTCTGTCGTCGTTCCTGATATCCAATCCTCCTTTCAGCTTTCGATGACAGCACCGTAACCCCGACAGAATCCTGTCTGTCATCTTGAAGAGTTGCCCCACGGCTTTTCGCACACGACCATCTCTACACATCCGGTCTCAACGGCTTGTCTCTCGTCGCACACGTGCCGAAGTGTCATTGAAACTCATCCTGCCTTCTCCGTTCTTTCGACATTGGGTTTAAAAATTCCGGCTGCTCCTCACGGGAGTCTCCTTCTCCTCCTCCTGCTTCAGTCTCCTTTTGCTCATGACGTCCACGGAATACCCGACCTAACCTGGAATTCCATCACCATCAGTGAGTCGAAGATTCTCTTCTGCCTCTCCATCCTTTCGACCTTGACTTTCATCCTCAAGAGACTCACTTGCGGAAATCCTACCCTCACCCTGGTCCAAGCCTTTCGCCCTTCGACAGCCTTTCGACCATCTCCAGTCATTCTTCTTTCGCACTCGACATCTGCGGAGCACCCAGCATAGGCCGGACGTCTTTCATCACCAACAACTTCATTGGGTTCACATCAACTACCATCCTTTCCTTGGGATTGGGCGTTACAGAGTCCTTGAACAGTCCACCGATTCCGGGCCTTCCTCACGTTTGGAATAACTCCCCCCCGGTAACGCAAGACTCCCACTTTTCGGGACCAAAAAAAAAAAAAAACGATGACTATCCATCCTCTCCTTTCGCTCACAATGACCACTGGACATCCAGTCTCCACCAGATCGTTCCCGTCGTCTATATCAACAGGCCTCCCTCCTAGGCCACGTCTTCCCCTCCTGGAGTGGATTTCATCCACCTCAAACCCCGAGAACCGTTACCATCATTGGACCATCCTTTCGGCCTGCACCCTTCAGCCTACGCCAAACTCTAAATTTTCTTTACGCTTTTCACCATTCCAATCAATCCGCCACTACCTCCACCGCCAAAGCGCATTCTTTCCGGGCAACAACACCGACGACTCTTTTCTCCTCGGGTCAGTCAAGTCCCGGCCAGGCCACTTTTCACGCCGTCCTTCCATCATCGATTCTCCGTCTCTGCCACACACCCCAAGGTTTAAAGGTTCATGGCTTCAAACACCCGGCTTCCTGTCATCTCAAGCGGGTTCTCAGCCCCGTCACATGACATCATGTACCTGTTGCTGGTCATTCTATCATTCTTCTCGGCAACTCCACTGCACGTTTGCATCCGTCGTTAAATGGAAAACTTCTGCACTGTCGTTTCTCGCTGCTTGCCTAATGTCACTGACTATCGTCTGCAGCTCTTCTCAACTGTCATGCAGCTCTTCGGAGCCAACGCCCTCCGTTGACTGTTGTTCTTGCTGCCTGTCATCTGTCGCAGGCCGTCGTTGCAGCTCTTCTAGACTATCGTCCCTCGCCCCTGTCGCTGACAGCTCTCTGGATAGTCTTCCTGCACCTCTGCCGTGTGAGGCCTTTCGCAAGCAAGTTGTTCGTTCGGCGCTACCTGTCGCAGATCGCTGGCCATCATTACAGCTCCTCTACACTGTTGTCCCTCATTCCTGTCGTTGCTGCTCCTCTAGACTCGCACCCTGCTCTCGTATCAGGAATGGCCTTTCGCCAGCAAGGCTATCATCCTGCGCTGCACATCGCCGATCGCTGGCCATCGCGACGGCTCTCCCAGACAGTCTCCTCCCTCGTCCCTGTCGTTGGCGATCCTTCGGGGCTGTTGGCCTGCTTTCCTGCTAAGAATGGCCCTTCGCAAACAGTACTTTCACCCTTCAATGCGTTCTGCTGATCACTAGCTGTCGTTACAGCTCCTCCTGACTGTCTCCCCTTGCTCTCACTAGCTGTCGTTACAGCTCCTCCTGACTGTCTCCCCTTGCTCTCGGAATTTACAGCTCTTCTGACTGTAGCCATCTGTTACTGTCGTCCTTGCCAACTGTCAGCCCCTCGTCCTTCAGCGGGCCAATGACAATGTGATACAACCTACAGGTGCTCTGAGAGAGGCGTCTTCGGACGTCTGCTCTCTGCTCCTTTGCCGTTCAGTTGTTCATCCGACCGCTATCATTAGCCCAGTGGCACTGCTACTGACAAAGCGTCTCCTGCACCTTGTGATGGGGCTGTGGCTTCTCCCCCCCCCACCTTGATGTCCTCAACATTCTGCATGTGAACGTACGTGCCTTCTACATACACACATCAGCTCTCACAACGTTTGACATCAGTTTCTTCATGTAGCAAATCTTGCACCCATAACGGGGTCGCAGCAGTCTCCATACGTGACACCCTTCACATGCTTCTTCCTATCGCTCTGTCGCCTAGCATGCAGTCACAACTCCTACCTTTGCCTGGGTTTCAGTACCTTCAGGAGCAGCCCCTTACATTCGCTTCCGTTTCCATCTTTCATTCTGCTACAAGACAAGGCGGCAACACCACGGCTACCCGTCCGACGATCGTAAACGGCTCTGGTCACTGTTTTGGGCACGACTGTTGCCAGCTGAGGTTTGTCATCCACAATTGTGCATCATGAACACTATCTCTGCCATCACCATGGACGATAGCTTCTGCTCCTAATATCTGTCAACTACCGACTCGCCACGCAGCTGGTCAGTCATCTTGTCATATCAATACCTACTTCGCTCTCCTTCAAGCGGGCAGCTGGCACTTTCGTTTAGTTCTCGTTGCCTTTCGTTATCTTTTCAAGCACTGTCCTCTGTCAGCACCGCTCACCCCATCCAGGATTAGAAAGGGGATGAGGGAGAGGGGGGAACGAAAGGATGGTCGCCTCTTACTCCACACCTGCAGAACTCCAGATACAACTCCTGGATTGCAGCTCTTTCAGCTCTGTGTCGACCTGCTCCAGCCCCCCTCTCCGACCATGCGACTTTCAGTCCGGTTTCTCTTCACTTAATGGGATTTTCTTCCAATGCCATCTCCTCCAATGCTATCTCCCGACGGCTTTTGTTATCTCGTCCCTTCCCGCTATCCTCTGCGCATACTGAATGCCAGAGGAAAGCTTCCTGTTGTCATTTACCAGTCTGTCGCTCTCGTCTTCTTTCGGATCAGCTTTCGATCTGACGCTCTGTCGCCCAGTCGTCCTGTCATTCTCCTTGGCAACCCCATTGCGTGGATGCCCTGTCGTCTTATCGTCTACCCTTTGCAAAATGACGTTACAGCTCGTATGGACTGTCGCACTTCACTGTCTGCTACCTTTCGCTGGCTTTCGTGTGCAGTTCGTGTGAACTGTCGCCCTTCACTGCTTGCTGCTTTTCATTGCATGTTGCTTGCAGCTCTTCTAAACTATAGGCCTTGCTGTCTGTCGTCTCTCGCTTCCTGTCGTTTGCAGCTCTTCGGGACTGTCGTATTTGCTGCCTATTGTCCCTCTCTCGTAATCCGCCCTTCGGTGTAGCTCCCCTGCCACTTTTCGGCTTCGACAGAATTAAATGCGTGAGCACCATGACCTACGCCATGTTGCACTGTCCATTCCTTCTTTCGTCTCTGCGGCCATGGCTCCTGCAGCAAGCTCTCGTACTCCGCCGATCCCGCTGGACCTTATCGGCTCATCTACTCTCCTGTTGTCATCAGCCAGCACCAGCAACACGCCGTCAGGTCCTAGTGCCCATTGTGCAACGGATTTCATCGTTTCCAGCTGACTGACAGCAGTTTTTCCCCTCCCTCCGGATAAGTGTACAGCGTACTCGGCTTGGCAGTATGATGATACTGAAACCTTCATACCTGTTTACCCCAGCTTCATTTAATGCTCTGAACACGTTTCAGGGGATTTCCATGTGCAGCCTATCGTACGACGGCAAAAGGCTGTTTACATTGAACAGCCGTTCTGCATTGTGTCGCATTGAGGAACCTAGACCAGGCTCGTTTTCCTTCATACTTTAGAAACCAGTTTCTTTTCACCTCTGACGCTACCTTCAAAAAGTAAAGCTTACACCACTCTTCCTGCTGAGCTCAGCATGTTTTCTGCAGTACCTTCTAGCGTCTTCTTCCTATTCAAGACCGTTATCGTCTATTGCAGTGTCCTTTCGTCACGCTTCTTCTGCCTGCAGTGCCGCATCACCTGTTCTGCCGCCTGCACTTCTGACCTTCAGCTGACACTTTCTCTGTCTTTGTTATGATCAGCAAGCAGGCACGCCCAACCCTAATAATGGTTCGTCGTCTTCATGCTTATATCTTCAACATTTATGCCTCGATGCCTTTCGCGACACAACGTATGGACTAGGCAGCTTCGATTAACCCTGCAACAGTGTTTATGTAACACTTCTACCTTTCGCCGTCCTCTTGCCCCAGTTTTCGATTCAAGGGTCTTTGACCCTGGGTTGCCAGCCCGTAACCCTGAGGTACTCGTCCGGTGGTATTCATCGGCCACCCGGTCAGACGAGGTCTACTGTAATTCTAAAATATAGAGAAATGTATATTTTCGTCAGCAACTAGAAACATTAAAAATGCTGGGTGCAACCAGCTGATTTTTGTTTCTATTGCCTAACCGAAAATATGCATTATCTATACCCATCCATCTTCAGTCACCACCTGACGTATTGGGAGGAACGAAAGATAAAAGACGTGATCGCCTCGACACTTTTATAGAGGGGTGCGCTGACGCATGTGCACAGGGGTTACAGAGCTGGCCGTCGATTCGTAGTTTCACTTCTCTAGGGAAAGAGCATTCGAGAACAAGAAAGCTAAAATATATATAATGTATATTTTCGGTTAGGCAATAGAAACAAAATTCGGCCGGTAATTGCACTCGGCATTTTTACTCTATCCCAAACTATGTACCTGGAATTTTAATTCTTTTCGTTAAGAAAATGCCTTTATGCCCTAAAAATTTATCTCCCCTTCTGTGCAACGGCGCTGCCCTAGTTGTCGTTTCACCCGCTAGGCGGCGTCAATGACGTCTGCGCTCATATTCGTTTGAGGATGGCCAGCTGTGGATTGCCATACCACTTCAATTTGTCACGACTTGCGGGACGTCAGGGCGACTGGTAGTGAGGTTTGTGCCCTGGCCTAGTGGTGACGGGCTGTGAATTCTGTCGATTTTAAGACGTAAACAGTGTACATTCAGACGGCGAGTAGCGAGTGTCCGAGTGGCTTGGCGCGTGTCTATTCTTTCAGAAGTGTATAGAAGGGGAGATAAATTAAATTTATTGGAGTTTAGGACATAAGACATTTTCTTAACAAAACGCATTAAAATTCCAGGTTAGTATTTTAGGAGAAATAAAAACTGTTTTTAGGGTTAAAATCATGCTTTAATATTTTTGGTTCACAAACGTAACAATGCACATACATTTTTGTCTTCACTTATTTGGTGCACGGATTGACTTCATTGGTAAAACATTAAAAAAATTTAGAAAGTTAGGATTTTGTTCGTAAATGAAAAGCATCTGGTTTTCGAAAATTCTCAACCATGTTTTTCTGTTGAACTGACCGTGTGACAAGAATTAAAAAAATTAAGATTGACTTCTTTCAGTGGTTTTGTAGCGCTACAATAATATTGAAGTGTCTTTTGATTAAAAGCTGACATGGTCATTTTACTCTGGCTTAAGAAAATGTGAAAAGAGGACTTGCATTACGTCAGAAAAGAAGAAATAACTCTTAAAGGGACATAAATCCCTGTTGGCTTTCCTGCATGACTCAGTTTTACGACATTAGTTTAAACATGTGTAAATGTTGCCAACACATTAATTTTTCTTGTTTTTCTTGCGGACCTGTGTAAATGTTGCAAATGCTATTCTCAACAGGTCGCACGATATACCGGAAGGATTTATGTCCTTTTAAGTGGTGTTGCGAAGTTTCCGTAGTATAATATGCATATTATACACGCATATTATACTACCAATATTTCGCAAGTCGTCTTAGTGTTATATCTTCTTTTTCTTGTGTAGCGTAAATCCTATTTTCACATAATGAAGTGTCTCTACCAAAGAAGAATGTTTTTTTGCATTAAATGTAGAAAAGGACAATGAAGGTATGAAATTTAAAACTGTATTTGTTTCAGAAAAGAGAAGAGCGGGCACGACAAGAAGTACAAAGGAAGGCAAAAATAGATGACGATCGGAAGAATACTCTCGATCGCCTTCGCACTTATCGCGTGGTGTGTATACAGGCTTAAAGAATCTCTGGTTGGGTAGCGAGTGTATGGTAACACATAACCGAAATTTTGTATTGTGTTTTGCAGCGTTATCCAACGCCGCGTGTTTTGAAGCCTCACAATCAAGAGTTTGGCATTGATCATGCTAATAGCCAAGACAAGCAGCGTCCAAAAGTAAAAGAAAATGTTCGATTGGCTCACACTTCCAGTAGCAGTAAAGAAGAACCTATCTCCGTAAAGGAAATGGGGCCTTCTATACCCAACTTACCTTTAACTCTACCACCACCACCTCCTCCTCCTCCGCCGCCACCTCCACCGCTTCTTTTGCTGCCTTCGAAGCAAAACCACTCCAGCCCAAACGAAGCAGTTCAACTTACTCAAACGTCGAAGCAGAAGGACATGGATTCAGCTGCCGGAGCACCATCGTTACAGGATCTCCTGGCAGCAAAAAGTCGTTTGCGCAAGACTGACGTGTCATCAGGTAAGAAAAATCTTCTTAATGTAGCAGTTGATTCTAGGAGGCAGAATAAATTTAATTTCAAGGACCATTAAAAATTCACTTAATGTAATTTTTTAGCAGTGAAACAGTTTAAATATCTAGAAAAAAATGGAAAATCATATTTTTTATGGTAAGTTATCTTTGAATTATCAAACGCAGTTGGGCAGCTGCACATCTACTGCTGACATCTTCTGACATTACTCTGAATTACAGTCATCCCGTTGGCGTAAGACCGAGTTAGTATGTTTGATTATTAGTTGGCTCTTACCATTCAAAGTATCTAGCGACAAAGGGAACAGAGACAGACATACAGAATGCAGGTTGACCATCAAGCTGATTTTAAAAACGATTAAAATAATTGAATGTAGCAGTAGGCTTGCAGGTTCGAACAAGCAACCCTCACATATTAACCGAACGTTGAATTTCTAGCATGAAACCAACAGCTGAGCTACTGTGACAAACTTTGACACTGCAATGAATAAACACGCTATGAATTAAACATACGATGAATTGTCCGTGCGATGTATTGTTGGCGATGTAATGACATGGAACCGGATGGGTGATGTCAGACGGCTAACGAAAACTATGAAACCAACGCATATCCTACAGACGACAATTTTTGATTCTTTTTAGTGGAGGATTTCCCTGACGGATTCGACCCATTTTCGAACTTAGACCGAGAAATGTGGCATAGAATCGATGTGCGAAATTTAATATAAATCGGATAATTTGTTCAAACGTTACAGCGCGAACAGATAGACAAACCACGTAGTATGATAGTATACAAGTCCATAGACAAACAAACCGTTAGCATAAGAATCTAAATCGACTGTCATCATGGACTTATGGCTTCCAGCTCCATGCTGTCATAAAGAGAAAGGGTCATAAAACTTGACGGGCTAAAAAAAAATGGATTTTATCAAAAAAAAAATGTTATACACCAAAAAAAAACTTGTTAAGGATTCCCGCCAAGCTCTTTCTCCACCTCACCGACTAAGACTTCAAATGTTAAATGAAATAACTAAAAATTGCGCAGTAAGCAATTTTTATATATTTTTCATTTAACCTTCAAATAATAATAATAAATAATAATAATAATAATTTGTCACGATAGTAACAGGTCTGGCAAGGACCCTAAGATCGCTAACAGCCAGCCTCAATTAAAACAGAAGACAATCATATGTAATGAAAGAGGTTGGCCGGCAGGGGAAGGGGAGGGGATTAGGTGTTGGGACACGAATGCCTTACCACCAAGATTAGACCTACCAGGGGTTCTAAGGCCCCCTATGGCATCGCCAAACGTGTTGGACACGGGACGTGGAGGATCGGCCCAAGTAAAAATAAAAGCAGATGAACAAATGAGATGGTTTAAAAAGCATCGTTATGTAAAACAAATTTTGGTCATGATAAGTACTAAAAACAAAAGCATTCCCAAAATGGGAATTGTCACCATTTAAAAATGAATAAATAAAAAAAAAAAACAATTTGTTGCAATATCAACAGGTCAGGTAAGGGCCGTGGGTCACTAACAGGCAGCCAAAGTTTAATGGGGTGGGAACAGACATAAGAAGAGTAATTATATGCAAGATTACGTATTCAACTCGGAGGATAAGACCAACGCATACAAATCTCTAGATTAAACGAGCTGAGGCTGACGAAATAAGCTAGCGAAGTTGGGAGAGAGAGGTCTAGACTGATTGGGGGTGTTAGGGTCAGAACTTTAGGTTTGGGACTGAAAGAAAGAAGCCTACTTTGGGCCTAACCAGGGAAGCTACCCTAACTAAGGGTTCCGTAAAAACAGGCCTACTAAAGGCTTAGTAGCCAGAAATTCCCCTAGCCAGAAGCGCCTAGCAGGGGTCGAGGAGGACCAGCCGGGTGGCTGGCCCGAAGGCTTTCTGATTTTTCGTGGTCGGGCCGCTGCTTTTATGCGGTTTGGTTACCCCTGACAACCGCGAAGTAGCAAGGGTATTATGGGAAATGGAATTTTTTCGAAGGTTCCAGAGGCAGGAACCGGAAATGAAATAACAAGGCATTGATAATTTAACCTATGACAGATTAAACAGATAAAGACTTAATTGGCTATTAGCCCAAGTAAACATTGGCAACATACAAGATTTGCAACAGAGGCGGCTTCGAAACGTATGAATTGTGGGCGAGGTGACAATTTCGTCTGGTAAAGAATTCCAGATCTTAACCACACGCAATGCGAAAAAGCTACGTCTACAATCTAAATGTGATGTTTGCACCGTAAGCTTCAGGGAATTACCTCTAGTCCGATTTGACTCCGACAGGTCAAAAAGAGGCATATCTACCCCAACTACACCATGAATAATTTGGTAAGTAAGAATAAGATCAATTTTTATTCTCCGTAGTTCAAGTGGTTCAAGTTCAAGGATCTGCAGACGTCTTCCATGTGACAGGTTGCACAATCCAAGCAATGCCTTGGTAAACCGTCGCTGGACTGCCTCTACTGCATCAATGTCATGAAGCAAATAAGGAGACCAAATGGGGCTAGCGTACTCCAAAATTGGTCTGACATAGACCTTGAATGCCCAAACTTTGATTTCGCGGTCACCAGATGAAGAACATCTGTTAACCAGAGCTATGCGCGCATACGCAGATGCAGTAATTAAGACAGTGCAGGCTGAACTTAAGTCCATCAAACTATTACTCAGATTATTACTCAAACTATTATTCAAACTATTACTCGGTGGGATTAACAGGACAAAAGAGCGTGGTGTTTGATATCACGACTGCAAACGGCCGACAAGCTTGGCGGGAATTCTTAAAAATTTTGGTTTTGAGGTAGATTCGTATTACTTTCGTGATTTGATGTGAGTTGCTCATTCTGCACACTCCCTTCTGCTGGTAGTTGGTCTCTCTTTAATGGTTTAATTAAAGGACACAAAGTATCATAATTCACAAGGTAAATGATAAATGAAGCAAACAGTGTGCATTAAAGATTGACCTTGTGAGGATTAATCTTAGAAAGAAAGACAAGGCAATTACCCTGACTGAGCTTCAAACCACGACTTCCGCATTCTAGGTCTGGTGTTCTAACCATTATGCTACCGGGGCACATCCTGGCTCCAGGCTCCAGCCGAAAAAGGCTGACTTAAAGGCATAGACATATTAGTATTAAAAAAAAAACCGCTTAAGCGTATAAAATATGGAAGTAAGTCCTAAAAAAATTTATAATGCTCTAAGGAACAGATACAAGAAAAAGATATGTAAGCCATCAGATTTTCATACTAATACGTGTAAAGAATCTCCAGCGTCCCAAAAACCAATCTAGATCTTTTTTACACGTATTAGTGCGACGGTGATGGCGTACAGGTTTTTTTCTTGTATATATCTTCCATTTAAGTTTTTTTTTACACGCAGCTTCTTTTAGACATATTACTGAGACATTGATGGCTTACATATCTTTTTCGTGTGTCTTTTCCTTTAGCGCATTAATTTTCTTTAAGGCTTACATCCTTATTTTACACGCTTAAGCCTTTTTTAATACTGATGTCTGTTGCAGTTTTTTTTCCACCTTGGAGATGTTTTAAGAAAATTAAATAGTTAGAATTCAGGTGAGAGATAATTAAGATGAACGCTTTTTGAGATACATCAGTCACATTGAATTGGAGTTCAAAAGGCCCTGGTCCTTGATAATACCCATCTTTTAAGCTGTAAAAGTTGAAAATTGCTTCAAAGGTTCGATCTTCTCGTGAGGGTAAAAAATCCCAACAACCACAGAAAATGGCCATGTTGTGGAGGCCAAACGGTTCCATTTTTAATTGCCGACAAAAATGTACATTACCTGTTTTTATTAGTGTTTCTCCTTTTTGAGCTAGTTATTCTCTAGAAGTTTTGGAGCTTGTATCCCAGCCGGACTTGTACCTACTGCGCATGCGCAGGCTTGGGCTGGCTATATAATACGGCGCAGCTGACCGCTTGGCATCATTTCTCCTAGGGCGTTCACGTCGTGACCGCCTTGAGCTTTCCCTCTACCATTCCGGTTCCTCGATCCCAGGACCGATCCGGCCACTTACGATGTTCCTGCGTTCCTTTTAGAGGAACGCGGTCGTCTGCACCGATTCTGCAATTCCACGATGGATAGTGTGGTAACTGTTCCTCATTCCCTCGGATCCGGACAACGACGGACGAGCAATACAGCTCCGCACACCCGGATCGCCTGGTCATCCCAAATGATAAACTGCTTTAACTACCATCAGCTACGTTTCCGGATCTTGTGGCCGCTTTCCCCATTGAATCCTCTAGAGGTTCATTCCAGCACAGACGCTCCGCTTCCGGACGCGTTCCTCGCATCTCTCAAGCACCACCTCGACATCACGAGTCCCATCCTCGTGCTCCATCCTTGCCTTCACCGGTCCTCACGGAACCCCTTGGTCCTCTCTCCCCCTTTGGAATCTGGACAGCGTCGGACCACCCTTGAGCTACGATTCCCGAAGACTAGGGAAGAGCCAACATGCCGTCGATTACCCGCACCGGCAACCTACCCGGTTCCCTTACGGTTCCTGTGCCCCTTACCATCTATTGATGTTACGGCTGTGCCTAGTGTAACCGTGGCTTCTTTGGCTGACTACTAGCCAGAACGGGATCGATCTGTTCTGCCATTCACACGACCCGGAACGTGTTCACGGTCCCTTCGGTTCCAGCCACCTCTGTACGATCGTTGCGGACGAGAATACATCATTACAACTTACCGGTTCCTCCTCGTCGATTCCGGTCTCCTTCCTCCAGCGAATTAACGTTCCGCCTTGTTACCCTCGGTTCCCCAACGACCCTTGGTCCCGTACCTGGAAGAAGGGGAAGGGGGGGGGGGAAGGGAACCGTCGTCTACTTCCACAACAACGACAGTCCTCGCTCCGCAAGACACCCACTCGATTCCCGATCCTCACGGATCGTAACAACAATTCGCCTGGTAACCATACACTTGGTACCTTTATACGAATCAGTTTTGTTTGACAGCGACCATCTTATCATCAATCAACGTCTCTGCAATGCATGTTCCTCTTGTTACCCCACCATCATCCACAACGATCCGCACGGTTCCACCGCCCGGAATCGAGATCATGGAGCGAGGTTACGAGCAACAGACAGACAGGGATTGACGTTTCATTCGTCACTGATTCCTGTTGTCAACGATTCCTGTTCCCGTGTTAGGACCACACCACTGGACCTGCTCCACATAACCTGCTCCCTCCAGGCTGTGTGTTTTTTGTAATGATAGTAAGCCTTCTCAGCTGCTACATCGATCCCACCACTGCTTGGCAGCCACAACTAATGGGCCGGAACCAGGCCCCAGCATCCAGCCTGGGCCCTTTGGCAACCACAATTTTTCCACCATGACTCTTTTCGCACAGTCTGCTACTATGTCAATTCCAGTTCCCTTCCGCAAGCAGATTCACGATTCCGTCTTCCCCTCGGTTCCCTCCGTTCCTCGGTACCAGACCGGGTGGGGGGGGGGAACCATCGGACACTTCCACCAGCACTTAGGCTCTATGCTATTCCAATCGTCCGACTCGACATAATACTCCAAGTCGGAAAAACGCCCGGCGTACTCCCTATCTTACAACAAATAATACAGACAAGTTCACAATCTATAAGAAAGGACTCGATTTCTCAACACCAAACTCCAACCTTTCGTTCTCCGCTCCCACATAGGAACCACTAAGATCAACTACACAACCAACGACGTTCCCCGTTCCTACCTAACGGAACGACCTCCACTCTTTCCCAGTTCCTCCTCCATCTGCGCCACCCTGCACAGTTTTGCCACCAGGGGTCTCTCTCTCACCTCTTTCAATTCGAATCGCTTCGAGCGTAAGGGTTTTCGCCAGCTTCACACTTGAGTTGTCCAACACATCCTCGTCCGCAGATCCAATCCCACCAGTGGAGGTTTCGCAGGTCAACATTCCTTCACCTAAAGCCTGCTCTTGCTTGGGATTTTTCTGACCCGACAGCTCCACGTTCGTCACCACCCATCCTTCCCTTTACTAGACCCCCTGTCTGTGAGGAGGAAACAGGAAAAGAAAACTTTCGCCAATGTAACGGCCTCGATAAAATCTGCCGTATCTGCCTCCTTATCTCCCTGGATCGATGGTCTGAGAGTCGTCGCCGTCAGCCAAAATCAAGAAAACGTGCCATCCGACACCAACAAAGTTCCTGCCATTCCAGGAACGTCCGGAACGCGTCCCAAAGTATGCATCAAGACTACACGTTCTCCATAAGGCTCCGTTCTTACGTCCGCTTGCACTTCTCTATCGGCATCCCCACCGTGACGGGCATACTACTGTGCTCGGTCGCGAACCCGGCACCTTCGAACAGCACCCACAACAACCAAGGAACATTCGCCTGGTTCCCCCCATTTTTCAGCTACATCCTCAACTAAGACCGTCCATCACAGACCTACTCAAAGAATCCCCGTCACCATTGCCATCACTATACCAGGATCCATCCGTTCCGGCTCCGACGTCCCATACTCCGGACTGCGATCCTCCTGTGTCACCATCCTCGTCTCCGGTGACTCTATGGAACGCGGCCATGGCAACCCGTCGGTTCTGCAAGGTTTCTTCCCACTCCTTTTGGCGATATGACGACGCCCCACGCTCCTCACCAGTTTTTCATGATATAGCTGAAAGCTCGGCCTCTTCCACCTCTAAGATGCCATATTACCCTTGCCACCGTCAAGCCTAAAGGAATAGCCACATTTAACAGTAGCAACAATAGCCACGATCTCGACACAGCTAGTTCCTTCGTGTGACTTTGGTGCAGTTCCTGCTTCTTTCGTCCGGGTCCGGACGTCATGAACTAGTTCCTCGCCACATATTTTACTGCAAAACTCCTACATCGGTGACTTAAGTCGCTTCATCTCTCATCCTCACATCTTGGATTGCCATGACGCGTTCCCCCCACCGGAAACAGTGTTCTCTATCCCATTTTCTGTGCTTCGAAGTCATCAGTGCTCATTCCATCTCGTTCCTACACATAACCTGTTACTGAGGTCCGTCGAACGGATGAGAAATTTTTTACTCTACCCTATCATCGACTGGACATGGTCTGACGTCATCATCCCTGCAAGATAAGCGTTTTCGGCACTACCGTCTGATTTCCTATCTTGTACCCCACGGTGTTAAGTTTCCTGATTGCGGTTCCTTTGCTTAGCAAACCCTTCTTTAAACCAATACTTATTGTTCGCGTTCCCTCGCCGCACCAACCCTGCCTGACTGGGGAACCTCATTGATTCCGTTCCTACCTCTGATCGATCCACTACCACCGGTTCCGCTTCCAGTGTAATTGGCTAAAGTTTTTTCAGGAGTAACTTCACAAAAGCTTGTTCTTGGGGTCGACTTGTACATGAGGGGAAACCGAGCGAACCTATCCCACCACCGGTGACAAAGTCTGCTAATGAAAACAGGTAATTATATTTTCGTCGGCAATTAAATTAAAATTACAGGGACCTGCATCTGGTTAATTTTAGTTTTTATTGCCTAACCGAAAATATACATTACCTGTAGTCCCACCCAGGCCACCCCCTCAATTCAGAGGTTCTGTGTGTGGAGAAATAATGCCAAGCGGTCGGCTGCGCCGTGTTTTATAGCCAGCCCAAGCCTGCGCATGCGCAGTAGGTACAAGTCCGGCTGGGATACAAGCTCCAAAACTCCTAGGAAATAATTCTAGCTCAAAAAGGAGAAACGCTAATAAAAACAGATAATGTACGTTACATTTTCGGTTAGGCAATAAAAACAAAACTTGCAGGTGCAGGCCCTGCAATTTTAGTCGTATTGCCATTAAAATTTTTAATGCAGTGAAATAAGAGACGACCGTAATTTTCCGAATTTCTTTGACGTGTCAACTCTGGGGCTAACTAAAGGTTTGACGTTTAACATAAAGACATACTTCAGTATAAATTTCATTTTTAGGTTAATTGGGAACCGGGATCGGTTATCGGATTTGGCATCAGTAATCAGGATCGGGATTAGGTATCGCAAAGTTTTGTTAATGATCGCTCGTGATCGGCTCGGATAGAAAATCGCTGATCGTCCGAGGCTTAATATTTTGTCACGTTGAGGATAATTCCCAACGCGGCCGAAACTCATTACGGAAAATGTAAGGGGGAAGAGCAGGGATAAAAAAAAAACTAAAAGTTAAAGGAAGAGTGTCCACCATTCATACAGAGAATGATTCATCAATAACGTTTACATGACTGTCCACCTAAGTAGATAGCTACCTTTCCCTAGTTGAATGATATCACTACTTTCAAAGGGCGACCTTTTTTGGCCAAACAGCCAAACAGTAAAGAACTTATGGGGGGGGGGGAGATAATCGTCTAACTGGAAAATCGCATAATTGGAAGAACGTATAACAGTATAACGGAAAGTCGTCTAACTGGAAATTCGTATAATGGAAAATTGTTTAACTGGAAATTCGTATAATGGAAAATCGTCCAACAGGAAATTCGTATAATAGAAAGTCGTCTAATGTCCCTGCCTCGCTCGTGCTGCCGCGCTTACTGCGGCTATACATATAACATCAGAAACCGCAGGTAGACGTTTATCTAGTTAGACGTTTATCCATTATACGATTATCCATTACACGAACATCCGTTTAGATGATTTTCTATTATACGATATTCCGTTTAGACGATTTTCCAGATTTTTTATTTATGCAGACATTAGACAATTATCCCATTAGACGATTTTCCAGTTAGACGCTCGTCCGACGCCCCCTAATGGGTTAGGTAAGTAGATATGGTTTGATAAGTAGATGAAGAATTACAGTTTACATGGCTTTTTGTGCGAGTTTAAAAGTTAGATATGTGTAGTCAAATATGCAAAAACCAAGGCCCTAGCAACTAAAGGACCTGTCATTATATTTCTCGAGGGAAGCAGGGCGGAGGAAATTTGGACCTCAAATTTGAAGCGTCCAGCAGTCAACATTTCTAATAACGCCGTAGAAATTTAAGTTTTAATGAGATTTTCACGATATTTCCAGTGTCAGCCGGTGAATAATGTTTTTAAACGACTTTCTAAAAACACGTTTCCACCATAGGATGTTTTTCATCTTGCACGCGTTGATGTTGTAAAGAGAGGGGATGGACATGCTGCCAGGGCCGGATTGGCCCATCGGCCTGGGCCCCCTGCCTCATGGGCTCCCCCGTTTTCCTCGGCAGATCGTCTCGGCAGTCCACTCCCAGGTGTTGCATATTTCCTCGAACAGAGAGATATGCCTTGGGAAGGACGCAAGGTCTTTGGACAAGCGCTTGTCCAAAGACCTTGGGAAAGATGGGGGTCACATGCACACCCCTTGGGCTTTGACAACCATTGTCACGTGTGTGGTGTTTGTTGCAGTGGTGTAGCTACAATGAGGCAGAGGAGGCAGCCGCCTCCGGGCCCACCGACTTTGGGGGCCCCCTCACTGGCCCCAATTAAATTTTTTTTTTAACCACAAAATACCAGAAGTTATTGCTATAGTTTCGTGAAAAATATTAGTTGTCTTGTACTGCAAAAACTTAATAGTTATTTTTTATGAAGGGGGGGGGGGGGGGGAGGGTGGGGGGACCACTCGGCTCTCGCCGCATGTGGCAAAAAATGCAATTTTTGTGTGAAGGGCCCGCACTGGGATCTCGCCTTGTGGATAAAATTACATTTTTTTTAAGGTGGGGGAGAGGGGGGAGGCTCCCACTGGACTCTTGCCTTGTGTGGCAAAACTACAATTTCTTTTTTTAATAAAAGGGGCCCTCCACTGGGCTCTCCCCGTGTGGGAATAGGTGAATTTTTGTATGAAGTGGGGCCCTTCACTGCACTGTTGCCTCCGGGCTCAAATTTTGAAGTTATGCCACTGGTTTGTTGGCATAATTTGTTGTCTCGACCTGCTTTGTGCGGTTGACAGAAGGTGAAAGCAGGGACCGATGACTGACTGAGTAAGGCTTCGGCAAGAAAACAAAGTAAGAACACCTTTTAATTTTAATTAACTGTGGAGCTATAGGCTAAAGCAGCAACAAACAATTGTTTTCATGGTAGTTCAGAATGTTGTATACCAAGTCAAAATCGTCGGAAAAAATACTTATATTAACCTTAGCTTTTTTTATGCTTTAATAATCATAACAACGGCCAAACGTTTTAAATTTAAGAGTGTTTGTGTAAAAATATTAGTTCTTAGCAAAACTACTTGTCACTCTGAATTGTATATAATTTGTAAGATTCTTTAGGCCACCTTGGTTCTCATGAGAGAATGATTGAAAAACTGAAGCCATCGATTTGTTTTTTTACAAACATGGAGAGTCCTGCAATAATTTTTTTTTCCAAATTAATTTATTAACAAAAAACAGGCAAGTAGGAGTGTTGCGTTTTTTTTTAATTACAATTATTCTTACCTACTAGAAGCCCTGCATAACACGGACACCAATCACCTTTCGTGGAGCGGCATTAACATTCTTCGTTATTATTCTGTCAGCAACACTGGCAATACAATTTGTTTCTTTGTAATAAAACCAGAAAATGCATTTGTGGGCGCAATTCGATGCATTTTAATACGCAAATTTTCACAATGTGATGTACGCCCGTCCGTGGTTTATTTAATCTTCAGCTAATTAGTGTGTATCGGGCCCGTTTACTGATGTACGTAATTCATGTAACAGAAGTTTTTGACCTCCCGGGAAGAGAAGGGCTCCAGAAATGCACTCGTAGTCTTGTCGATTATGGCATGTAAAAGATCCAAGACGATTACCAGCAAAATTGTCCCCCACCATTCCAAAATAACTTGAGCAAATGAAAAGGACAGTAATTCGACTCGAGCTGAAGGCCTAAGAGCAGGTTCGGATGTAAACTGATTATTTAAATTACGTAAATAAACTTTTTAGACTTGCTAGCCGTCACTTTAAAATAAAATCGGTACTACTTATTAATTTTGAATTGAATTATTAGTTTGGCTGTTCATGTATGTTACCGCTCACTTTAGCACCTAAACAAATGGGTAACGTTATAAATAAAATTTTGTTAATTATTTAGATATAGAACTTAAAAAATAATTCAAACGGAAAGAATTATTTAGTTTGTAAATTCCGTAGGTTTTTTTTACTCTGAATCATAATGGCTTTAGACATTGTCGAACAGGGAAATACGCACTTTCAAATTTTTCTGTTTTAATTTGTTTGAAAGTGCCTATCTCCCTGTTCGAAAGAATTATTTAACGTTTCAGAAAAAAAAACCTAATTCTGAAAACTGACTTTGCCCGTCCTCTAGCTAGTGTTTATACAGTCTCAGGAACCATGCGTATAAAATCGCCATAATGTTTTTATTCGAATAAAAGGTTTATTTGATGTTGGCAGATTGTAGGCTACTTTGTTTTTTTGAATCCGTAGCCACGAAAAAGATGCACTATCGGTCGTCGCCAGGAAATATTTTCAGAGAAAACATTTTGCAGTGTATTTTTTTTTTCATATATTCTTGAAAATTTTTTATTTAGCAATGTGACACTTTCCTAAAAACGAATGATTAAATTCGTTTTGGGTTGTGGCTGGGGGGGGGGGCCACAACCCTTGTGCCACTGGCCATCGCGTACAAATATAGATTTAGTATCATATCAAGCTACGTTATAAGCTGTAACTACAACACTGTGTGTCACATAAATACTTTTTATTTTAATTATAAAGATTTTCTGCTATTAACCTTACAATTTAAAGGCACGATTTGTTTAGCTAAGAAAAACAGTCTGGAAATTATTAAAAAAGTTAAGCTCAAAGGTGGGTTAAAGAACACTTCTTGGAATGTTTTAAAGAACATACTTTAAGTCAAGGCTCCTTTCCCCACACAGACGGGAACATGACGATGAGAAGTGTTATTGTTTTAAATTACACGGGGGGGGGGGGGGGACATTTTTTTAAGTTTTTGGAAGTGGGGGGAGGGAAGTCACTGAAAATCTGGAGGTCACATTATTTTTCAATTCCTTCGGCCCTCCCCCTCCCCGACGTAAATAATGACCGGTCCCAAGATCTGTTTAAAACATTTGTTTGTTTTTATCAAGGCAATGGATTTATTTATTCTGAATGTGTCTTAAAATCAACAGTTAAGGCCTTGTTAACTTTTTTCATTTGACTCCTAACACGTGTTTTATGTAGAACAAAGCCGAGTACTTACACTGTCTCCTGCTGTTTTTCGTAGTTGTTTATTTTTTTTAACTAAACTTGTTTTGTGTTTCAGATGCCAAGACGCGTGAGTTGCTTCGACTTCGTCCAGCAGGGATGGAAGAGGGGGGATTGGGAGCCGTGTTGCTCGACGCCCTCGAGCGAATCAGACACGTGACCAAAGACGACTCGGACGAGACGCAAGACAGCGACTTCGACTGACAAAAGGAAAGCGCCTTTCTTGTCGGGAAACGAACGCAGAGGGGGGGAGGGGGGCAGGTTGGCGGCCCCATTTAGTTGGCAGTTGACCCTTGAACTCTTGTGATGGAGGTGCGCGCGCCACGACCCTGGCAACGATAAAAGCGGATTAGGAAATAAGAGGGAGGGAGGGAGGGAAGGAAAGACCAAAATAACAGGAAAAGGAAAATGGCCGTCAAGAAGAAAACATGGTTACCCCCCCCCCCCCCCACCCGCTTTTCCCCAACACCTCCGTCAGCCAATGAGAGTGCAAGTTAGGGTCTGCATAATACTAGTAGGGGGGGGGAGGTAATGATTGACGAGGAAAAGCGTGGGCGGATGCCATCTGCGGAGCCTGGTTGCCGTAGCAACCGATAGAGCCGTTGGCGGGGGTGGAAGGGGTGCAGCTGTTGACCCGCTCATTATCGGAATAATTGATTAATTAAGGGCGATTGGCGCCTCCGTCCCAAGCGTCTGCATGCACATGCTAGCACCTTGTAATCGGCGTTCCGCCGCACCTGCCCGCAAGCAAGAGACGCCCACCGAACGCCAAAGCCGCTTCATCTGGGAATGGGCGCTCCCCGCGGGTCACGCGAGAAGTGCGAAGAGGGGGGGAGGCGCAAAGGAACCGCTCTTGCTTGGCCCAGGTGCGCCAGGTAGAGAGAGAAAAAGGAATGCGGCTGCGCAGGAATGTAGCTCCGTCCATCTTGAATCCCTCTCCCTCCTACCTCGCGCCTTGGCGGTGTGTTAAAGAGGTGCTGAACAACCTGCTCCCCCCCTCCCCTTCCCTTTAACCTAATGTCAACAAATTATTCCGGCCACGATCGCTGCGCCCGCGATTACAGGCCCAGCGCCTTCCCTGTAATAAGCCTTCCCGCGTGGCGCCGACCGACGCCCCGGGCCTCTCTCTCTCTCTCACCCCGTCCGTCCGTCCAGCGAAGCCCTTACGATTCCACCTCCTCCTTCTCCCCTTCGCCCCCGCGCTCTCGCTCTAGTCGGTGGGCCAATGGCGCGTGGCTGAAAGGCTTTTCTCGTCTTCCCACACCCCCACTCTGATTAATTAGGCACATTAGTCGCGGGGCGGTGCTGATGAAGTGGGGACGCCTCATTGGCGCGGTAAGGGGTTCTCAAGTCGAGAGGAGGGTCTGTGGGAAACGATCCCATAGCAATGACGTCAGCTTCTTTGTTGGCCCTCCATTTATTTTGGTGGAATAAAAGACCAATCGTGGAGAAGATTTATTTTTAGAAACAAAATGGCGTGAGGAATGATGGAGTGGCAAAACAAGAAGGCTGATTCGTCATGGCGCTGAAAGCATTTGCACACCAACCAACATGAAAGGCGTGAGGAACGGACTAGCAAAGATCTCAAACAGCCACCCTCATTTCCATCCATTTTGTATTCTCTTCAAAGAGCTTCCAGCAATATTGACCAACTCCACAAGATGGACGGCTGTGCTTGACGTCAAGTTTTTTCGATTCAATAAAAGAAAACTTTACAATGATTAATTCATTTAAAAATACGTTTAGTGTCCTATCCTAGAGTGATATTTACAATAAACTTCTTATTTATTAATATTTGGAATTACCTTTTCTTATTTCTTCATATATATGATTGAAGTCCAGCAAAACTAAAAAAAATTTGTATCTCGGTTCCCATTCAATATTATCAGACGAAACTTGGCCAGGTAGTCGATAAGTACGGAAGGTATATTTTTGCCAAAATTATACAAATCGGTGCAAGAGTAAAAGTAGGGAGCTACACTTAAATTTGAAAACTGTTCACTTATTGTTGTTCTTCAGAAAAAAGTACTGCACGTACCTAAAATCTTATACATGATCTAAGCCAGAAATTTCCTTGCCTTCATCCTCAAAGAGACCACTTTTTCAATTGGTCGAGCCATTCCGGAACTCAGTTTTAATGTTTTACATTGTTTTAACCATTGTAATTGGAAACGCTGCCAATTAGCAAACGCCAGGTCCATTCTTCGTACATGTGTTATATATTTGGTAAACAGTTGATTGGCAAAATAATATGGGTGTTTCTGCTAAACGCATATTTTAAACCAAACTAGACTGCTTTGTTAATTAAGTTGAAGAATGCAGGTTCGTGGATGCTTAGCAAGTTATTCGATTAATTACTGCCAATTTTCGGACACCACTGGTTCCTCATCAGGAGAACACAACACAGAAAATAGAAAAATTGAAATTACAATGTAGAACAAACACACAGAACAATAGGTGTCGTGTTCGCCTGAAGAAGAACCAGTGGTGTCTGAAAAGTCGCAGTAATTAATCTAATAAATTGCTAGACATGCATGTCAGCCTGGATTCTTCAACTTAATCTTCGTTGCCTTGCACTTGTTCTCCAATGTTAATTTCGTTGCCGATCGATCGAAATTGGCAGCTAGAAACGATAAAGTGGCGTATTGATTTCTTAAAGCCTAACGGCTCATCTGAATTGTTTCAAAGAAGGCAGCAGCAGTCATTGCATGCGCGCGCGTTCACACCTGTTAAAATGAAAAAAAAATGACTGCCAACAATTATTCACCCTTAGGCAACAATTATCACAACAGTTCATTTGTCGAGCACATAAGCCACTGTAGCGCGACGCCATAGCCATAAAAAAGGGTACACTGATTACAAACAAAAGTGTGCCGTAAAAAAAGGGTGATGTGATTGAAAACTTGATAAAATGTACACGGATGAAATTGATGATTTTTTATTGAAATCAGCAATGTACAATTAAGAAAATTGTATTTGTTTAAGTGCTGTTGTGCTTTACCACAATAATGCAGTAGTGTGTTTATTTATTTTTTTTTTTATTTCCGATTTTTGGACAAGTTTATTTTTCTGATGTCAAAATTGAACTAATTAATGCTATCTGACAGCACTGACCGTGTAACTTATTACACTTACTCCAACCCCCTCCCCCCACCAAAAAAAAATTTCTTCTCAACATTTACCCATTTTACACGTAGTTTTGGCAGGAATGCCAAAAATACGCAATATGAGAAACAGTACGACGTTTAATTTGGATTAGAAAGTTTTGTGTGAAATTCTGCAGACCGTTTGGCTGCATTAGTTTTTGTCCTTTTTTTTTTTTAAATTTGTATTAGATTGATGAGCATGCGTCTTTGAAGTGAAGTGAAGTGAAGTGAAGTGGCATGGTGCATACAAATTATGAAATATATACGGTCAGGGAGATACTAACATTCATTCTGAATAAATTTTAAAATACGCGAGTAAGCAAATATACACATATGCAAGTAAAAATATAGAAAAACCATTTGGAACAAACGTCCTGCTTGAGTGAAACACTCGTGCGCAGGGCAGCTGGGAAAAAAGGGGGAAAATTTCGGTAATGAGAAACATTGTATGATAATACAGGAATTATTTTTAATGAAAGCACCTATTTCAAGACTTGGTAAAACTTTCTACTTCGTCCATGCCAAGCAGCCATGATCGGAGATCTTTGCCAAATCTGTGCACACTAACACTCTTATGTCCTGTGGTAGTTGGTTATATATTTTTGGAGCTATGTAGGTAAATTATTTCTGAGCAGCCTCTATATTAGTCTTGGGTACAATCACGTTATGATCACTAACAGCACTTAGAGTAAAATGACAGCTATCAACTGGATGACATGATGATGCCTTATGGTAATTCTTCCACACACCTCAGTGGAAGAACATTTAATTCGCTTAAGAATGGCATTGAAAGAGACTTAATTTTCCGAAAAGACAGTGTTAACAATTAGTTTTTGCATTTTGAGGAGAGGTATCAAATTCGTGAAACTCATGCCTCCCCAGCATGAGATGTCATACTGCAGTACACTATTCACTAAAGCATAGTATATATTGACCATGGTTTTACGTACAGTAAGCTTACGCAGGTAATAAAATATGTACAAGACCCTTCGTAATTTCTTTACAAGGTAGTCAATATGTGGTGTCCACCTTAAATGCTGGTCAAAGACTAGACCTAGGTACTTAACTTTGGAGGCCCTATTGATTTTGGGGCATCCAGTCTTTCGTTTGCTTGCACGATTTAAAATGGTACACAATATTCGTATCGTCAGTATTTACATTTTTCTTAAGAGAGAAAACAACATAAGAGGTTTTTTTTTACACTTAAGACCATCCTATTACGATCAAACCAATTCCTAATGACACTCAAATCACAATTTAGTTTTAGCAAGGATGTCTCGACTGAGTCACTTATATTCAGCAAAGCAGTATCGTCAGCAAATGCAAAAAGTAAGCCGCTAAAATCGATATCACAGAAATCATTCATGTACAGTAGGAACAGAATTGGGCCTAATATTGATCCCTGGGGCACTCCGTGTCTAATTGTTTTGAGGTTGCTACAAGTGCTTGAGACCCTAACAAGTTGGTTTCTTTCATTAAGATATAGCTCTTAAACCACTGAAGTGGTACACCTCGTATGCCAATTGCATCCAGTTTTTTAAGAAGAGTTTTATGATGCACCGTATCAAATGCTTTTTGTATGTCCAGAAAAAGAGCTATTGGGCATTTTCCTCCGTCCAGGGAGCTATTGAGCACGTCAGTAAATTTCAGTAATGCATCTTGAGTGCTGAGGGCATTCTGGAAATTGGATAGAAGCCCAGATGTGTTTATGAAGCTATCAGTCTAGACTTAACTAGACTGTATAGTTGTTCAACTCGTGTTTAACACCAGATTTAAAAATTGGATAAGAGTATCCTGTTTCAAAATGGAAGGGAAGATTCCATTTATTAAGGATTTGTTGGTCAACTCAACTAAAATAGGTGCAAGAACTTCTGAAACATATTTCAGCAACTTAGATGTGATGTGGTTGTGCCCTGGGGGCCTTGTTTAGATGTGATGTGGTTGTGCCCTGGGGGCCTTGTTAACAGGAAGGTTATTAATAATGTTCTTCATTTCTGTTAAATTCACGGGGAGAAAGAAAAAAAGATTCAGGTCTAGAAGAGGATGTTTCGTAAGCATCTTCAGGACCACTTACTAGTTAGCCCCCCACATTATAATTTTTTATATTTTTTTTTACCAATTCGTTTGATCATCGTTAGATCAGATTAGATCAACTGATTTTATCGTTAGATCAAGTACGATAAGGGCACAATTACAAAATTATTGACGGGGGGGGGGGTGTGGCTAAATCGGCATTTTTTAACAAAGTGCTTAAAATGTGCTCAAAGAAGACTAGGTGCCAATTAGAATCGTTAGATCAGATAAGATCACGATTTTCAGCGTTATATCAAAACCGGAAGTACCTTAAGTTAGTAAAAATAGTAGGGGGGGGGGGGGCCTAACTAGGTACTTTATTTAAATTGGTCAATTCAATCAAAAAAAAAGCTAGGCCACTGCAGAATCGTTAGATCAGATAAGATCACAATTTTCAGCGTTAGATCAAAACCGGAAGTCCCATAAATTAATAATAAAAAAAGAAGGGGCTAACTAGGTACTTTTTAAAAATTGGTCTATTTAAGTAGGAAAAAAGCTAGACTAGTGTAGAATCGTTAGATCAGATAAGATCTGGAGTTTCAGCGTTAGATCAAAACCAGAAGTACCTAAAATTAATAAAAGAAAAATAGGGGTGCTAATTAGGTACTTTTTTTAAATTGTGCAGAATCGTTAGATCAGATAAGATGACAATTTTCAGCGTTAGATAAGGTAAGGATTAAGTAAACCAAAAGTTAAAACGGCAAAGGAACACGAATTAGCTTTCCGCAGTGTTGCTGAAATGTTAAGTCCACGTGAAACCTTTTACTGCTGTCCTAAAAACGGAACGAGAGTCAAAAAAAAAAAAAGAAAGAAGTGATCGAACTGGATTGGCTTTTCCATCTCGTAATTGCTAAGAAAAAAAATTATTTTATCAAGTTGGACTAAACCGATGTGGTAACAAACAAAATTTGTTAAGGATTCCCCTCAAAACAATATTTGTTTCGCATTACCGCACAGTTTTTCGGCCGTTTGAAGTCGCCGTGATATCAAACACCAAGGTCTTTCGTCAAGTTAATCCCACCAACTAATAGTTCGAAAGTTACTCGCGGTAGCAATCTTAAAGTTTTCATTTAACGTCCAAAGTATTATTCGGTGTGATTAAGTTGGTTAATAGAATTAACTTTGGGGGCTTTTGTCTGGTTGAATGATATCACTACTTTCATAGACCGATCCTCTTGGGAAACTTGGAGGATTCCCTTTTACCAGTTTTGTTTTGGGGTGGATATGACAACTTTCATAGGGCTGTGATCGTACCAAAGTTCACACTGTCTTATCCTCCTCTGTCTTTGTTTTTCTGGATGAATTTTATGTATATTTAATCGTATGTAGTCATGTACATGTAAAATTCAACAATTACAGTAACAGTAACTATTAATAATATTAACTGCTTGGTGGCGACACATTAGCATGTGCCTAGGTTAACCAGCAAATTTGCGCATAAACAAGACTTACTTTTAAAAAAAAAATTCCTTTTTTTCCTACTTGATTGGATCCTGTGGTCACGATCTGCATTTTGTTTCCTACTCTCTTTCCAGCGAAATTGTCTCTCATTGGCAGATCAATCAGTTTGGATTTGTGTACCGTAAAAAAAAAAAACTAAACCTTTGTAGTAAAAGGTACCCTGTCTTTTAGTGAGCCACCTATTTGCAACAACAATGTATTCAGACAGTTAAGGTACTGAAACGATAAGTGTATAACACTTAAAAGGACATTATCCTTCTCACTATTTCAAGCATCCTGCTCGAAATAGCTTTTGCGACATTTCCGTAGGTTAGAGTGAATGTAGCAATTCAGTTTCTTGCAATAGAAAAATAAGAAATGAATGCCTTTGCAACATTTACATACGTTTAAACTAATATTGCAAAACTGTGCCATAAGGAAAGCCAACTCGGAGGAATGTATCTTTAAGTATGTTATAATCTACTGTTGGACGTCAATAATTTTGCACTTACGCACCACTTCAGGGCCACGTGCTTCTAGCTGCAACCCCCATTTTGTAAAAAGGTTTTCCCCCATACGACTCTTTATCTGTGTGCAACATTTAGATTTGCCAACATTCCCCATCGAGCTGTAGACGTGTTTTTATACCCTACTAGAAATAACATGGGAGCTTTGTCCTTAAGTAGTAGTCGCTAGCCAGTAACACAAATCAACGTTATTGAGGGTACTTTATCTCTATAAAGGACACGTTCCCACACTTTAATGTTGAGGTTTTCTTCATTACTGGACCCACAACACCCGATTCCAACCGATTTGCAAAGATTTCTGCCGCATGGGAGATTTACACCAATAGGCTGAAATCAAATATAAGCTCATTACAGTTAGACACGGTCTGCTAGTGAGCCGCCTTTTTTACATCGGACAGCAATTAAGCTCTGACAACAATTAGACAACGTGTGTCTAGATACTGTTGTTTCACATAAAAAAATAATTTAAGGTTGTTCCGTTTTGATCTAACGCTGAAAATCGAGATCTTATCTGATCTAACGATTCTACACTGGTCTAACTTTTTTCCTAGTTGAATAGTCCAATTAAAAAGAAAACCTAGTTAGCACCCCCCTCCCCCATTGCTAAAAAATTAATTTAAGGTAGACCTACTTCGGGTTTTGATCTAATGCTGAAAATAGAGAACTTACTGAGCTCACGATTTTAAACCGGTCTAGCTTTTTTCTAGTTGAATACACCAATTTTGAAAAGTACCTAGATAGCACCCCAATTTATGTTTTATTAATTTTAGGTACTTCCGGTTTGATCTAACGCTGAAACTCCATATCTTATCTAATCTAACGATTCTGCAATGGTTTAGCTTTTTTTTCTAATTAAATAAACCAATTTTAAAAAAGTACCTAGTTATCCCCCCCTTTTATTTATTTTTATTAATTTAAGGTACTTCCGGTTTTGATCTAACGTTGAAACTCCAGTCTAGCTTTTTTTCTAGTTGAATAGACCAGTTTTAAAAAAGTACCTAATTAGCACCCCCTATTTTTCTTTTATTAATTTTAGGTACTTCCGGTTTTTATCTAACGCTGAAACTCCAGATCTTATCTGATCTAACGATTCTACACTAGTCTAGCTTTTTCCTAGTTAAATAGACCAATTTTAAAAAAGTACCTAGTTAGCCCCCCCCCCCCCCCCTACTATTTTTCCAATTTAAGGTCCTTCCGGGTTTGATCTAACGCTGCAAATCGTGATATTATCTGATCTAACGATTCTAATTGGCACCTAGTCTTCTTTGAGCACATTTTAAGCACTTTGTTAAAAAATGCCGATTTAGGCCCCCCCCCCTTCATTAAATTTGTAATTGTGCCCTTATCGTACTTCATCTAACGATAAAATCAATTGATCTAATCTGATCTAACGATGATTAAACGAAATAAACAAAATATAAAAAATTATAATGTTGGGGTACTAACTAGTAAGCGGTTCTTCAGGAACTTCAGAATTAGAATCGGCATTTTCGGCATTTTTTGCACTCACTGACACGAAAAAATTATTGAATAAGTCTACAAAAGCTTCAGGAGAGTTGCGTAAGTTTTGAATTGCAATTTGGCAAACTCAAGGCTTGCACAAGGCATTCCTCACAATTGGATTCTGCAAAAGTAGACATTTTTTTCTGCGATAATGGAGTCTGAGAACAACCTAGTTGTCAGAATGGTGGGCGTCCAGCCAATTGGATGCCGAATCAAATCCCCTCTACCAACTAAGGTACAGATTTATTTTTAAAAAAAATAATCCAATACTAATAAACAAAGTATTCTCTACTGATGAGCCCAAACAAGGACGAAAGTCTGTCTAGAGATCTTTGTGGGTGAGAGCCACTTGATATTAAATGATCAATTGGTAAAAATTGTCGTATGCCTGGGTGTCGACCATTCAGTTGAATGGAGCCCCAAACAAGCAGACGTTTCTGCTATTTCGCTTCCTGAAACCGTATTCGTTTTGCCCTTGTCATAATCCAAAAGTAGCTTGATGATGTTTGCTACGTCGTTTTATGCAAAACTGTTTTAACAATTAAATAATTAGCACACTTTTAACACTTATTGTTAACAAGAAGTTGCCAAAATTTCCAGTGAGAGTGACACTTTACTGCAGCAGACCCTCCATAATCCCGTCATTCAAGGATCCTTCATCCCATGACTGTACTTCATGTAGCCTTGTCTCAACGGACCTTGGATACAGAGTGCTTTGCGTCAATCTGTCTCTCCCAGAGGATCATTCTCAAGTACCGACAATGCGTAACTCAACTCATCTCCTTGTATACCAATGAAACACTTTGAATTGCTACGGAGACCGTTGTAAAGCCCAAATTAATACAGATTATAATTCTTCAAATTTCCCCAATCCCACCATGAGCCAAGAGAAGTAAGTCTTCTCAATTTCGGCTAAACTATTAGAATTTGGTCCTGCTAGTTTCCCTTCTCCCAATGTATAAGTAACTTGATGCCCCCCAAACCTTGACAATACTTCATCCTCATCCCATTAGCTATTATTATTTGAATATTCTTGTGGCGAGGGGTGTAGGACACATAGGCACTCGGACATATAGACACCTGTCATATAGGCACACGGTTTTTTTAATTTTATTTTTTAATTGGGATTGCCCTCAAATTTTGTATCGTCTGTTTTAAATCTGGGACCCTTAGTCGAGTCGACCGTTACAGGGAGATTTTGCATTTTTTCCTGAAGTCTTTTCTGTGGTGAATTAATGTTCCAAATTACGCTGCATCGCTCGCGCTACCACGCTCGCTGCAGCTAACGCATAACAGAGATCCTATCGTTTGTTTTATATCAGGGACACTTAGTCGTATGAACCGCTGGGGGAGTTCTTGCATTTTTTCCCGAAATTTTTTTTTCGTGAATTAATGTTCCAAATTACACTGCCTCACTCGTGCTGCCGCGCTCGCTGTGGCTAACACATAATATCAGAGATGCTAGTGTAATAAAGATGCCAACATTCTTTAGCAGTTTTGAACGCTACGAACATTTTATAGCAAACTTTTTTTCTTTCCCACCCCTCCCAATTTGAGGATAATCTATCCCGATTAAGAATAAAAATTTTAAACTTGGTGCCTATTTGTCTGGGTGTCGGGTGCCTATTTGTTCAGTGCCTAAATTCGGGTGCCTAAGTGTCCAATGCCTGATTGTCTTGCATGCTTATGTGTCTGCGTACCTGTGGCGAGCAGAGTAAATCCCATCTACCAAATCCTGAACCATTAAATATCCGAACAAGGAAGAGCCGACTCTGTCATCATTATGGTTTTCTCGCCGACAATCCACTACCATTAATCGTATCCGTACCATTACGTCCAACTCGCACTCGAGTCCTTGCGTAACTTGGTGCTTCGGCCAGGAATCGAACCAGGGCCACCCACGTGGCAGATGAGCATTCTACCACTGAACCACCGATGCTCATCACGTGGGAATTGAAGCTTTCTTCTATAATAATTTTCTGCACTTACGTATGCTAAATATTGTCAACTTTGCAGAAATCAAAATTCCATGGTTCCGCAGCAAAAAGGACAAAAATGTAGGAGAGATCGAGCCAAAGTGGCTATTGGGCTATTGGCATTTAAAAAAAAAATGACTAAAGCCAAAGCTAAGCATAATAAATAGCACTTAAGCATCCGTTTTTAAGACGTTTTTGGCATCTTAACAGTAAGATGGTAATGCCACCTTAAATATTAAGAAACTTTAGCATTTTACAATTTTGCATTCGTTTTAGTGGTCGACCGAAACCAAGTTTTTCACTTTCGGCCGAAACAGAAACTACTACCGAAACCAGTTATTTAATTTCGGCCGAAACCGAATTCAATACCGAAACTGACAATTCGGTTTCGGCCGAAACCGAAACCGGTATATGAGTTTTGGCCGAAACCAGAACCAGAACCTGAATAATATCAGTTTTAATAATTAGACAAAAGCAAAGATAATCATGAGTGTGTGGTTTTCGTAAACAAAGTCTAGATTGGAAGGCACAGCACCGTTTACCCATTTCCCGCCCTACATTGAGCAAATCCACGTGCCCCCTCTTACCAGCACCCTCCCCCCCCCCCCAAAAAAAAAATCAGAATTAAAAAAAAACTGTCAGTGCGGAAAGATTTCAAAGCTTTTGTTTGCATTTTTTTTTTATCAGTAGTCTTGTTTTAATTAAATAACCATTAATTCGTGTCAACGAGGGAAGTCTAGAGCGCCGGAAAAAAGTTCTGAATGCTGACAGGCTCATTTTACTTGGCTTGACTTACGAATTTTGAAGACAATAATAACGCTTACGCCAACTTGAAGTTTCAGATTGCTTCTGTACTGCGAATTTTCGGCAGGATTCACTATAGATTTTCAACCAAGTCTTCCGTCTTCATCAGGCACTGGTTGATTAGTACACTAACGTAACATCACTAAGAAGTGTGCTAATCAACCAGTGCCTGATGAAGGCGGAGGACTTGGTTGAAAAACTATAGTGAATCCTGCCGAAAATTCGCAGTACAGAAGCCATCTGGGACTTCAAGTTGGCGTGAGCGTCTCTTCAAAAGCCGGAAAAGAGCTTCATTGAGTAAGTATAAACTTTGCTTGAAAACGTGAATAGAAATAAAAGCATAAATTCCCTCGAGTTGCAACAAAGCCATAATTTGATTGAATTTGGATTGAAAAAAAAAATTGTTTTTATTATTGATTAGCGTGGGCATGGCAGATGAAAGCAGGATGTGTGATGGCACCTGCTGTACATTCCTAGGCTACATCCTAATTAGTCTATGGAAACTGGCTACTGCTGGGAAGTGGAAGTTGGTTTCGGCTTTACCGAAACTGTTGCATAGGATTCGGCCGAAAACGAAACAAGTCAAACCAGTTTCGGCCGAAACCGAAACTGAGCTATAACTACATGGCCGAAACCAGAACAGAACCGAAACCGAAAATTTGCCAGTTTCGGTGCCAAAACCGAAACCGAAATTCGGTCGACCTCTGATTAGTTTTTAAGATGTTTTCACCATCTTAACAGTTTGGCATCTTAAGGATAGACGCTTTTGTTTTGTTAAACATTTGGTATCTTTCAGAAAGATATTGCCACAGGGATCTTGTAATGTTGACATCTCATTACGATGACTTCTATCAGTCATCTTAATTTTTATTTTTCGTAAATACATAAGCGTTAGCTGATCGAATCTGGAACTTGGCTATAAAACATCTTGTAAAAGAGACGTTCATTTACAAGAGGAACTATATCTTGACTACGGATCAATGTCACCTTGAGCTAGCTTGCAACCCTTTGAGCATTTACAATAGCTATGAAAGTCAAATGGTGTTAGCCCTTTTTTGTTAATTGCCTAGGTGTCTAAGCATTCACTTAGGTGCTTCATAGACTGTATTGCGAACGGAACCAATTGATTTTTTTTTAAGAATATGACTACGGTTTACTTAGGATAACCAAATATGGCAGGGTAAATCATCAGTGAAGTTTCAGAGTTTTGTGATTGTTTGATATGAGGCTAATGTATTGAAAAACAAAACAAAAAATAAATACATATTTTGTCTAATGAAGGCTATTTTACAGTGAATGCAAAAGCAGAAAAAACGGTGCTGATAAACTGTATGGGGTCATCTGGATGAAAACTAATCTGGGGGGGGGGGGGGGGATGGCCATGATATTTTTTGGGGACAACAGTAGACGTTATTCAGTGGTAACAAAAAATGTAAAATTATTAGCATAAATTTTTAATTGAAATATTGCATGGAGTAACATGTTCTGATGATGTAATGGAGCCTACCCTCGAGTCCTTATAGGAACTAAGTAAGGTTTTTGTTACGTGGCATGGGACACCTCTACAAGGCTGCCACCACCTGTTCTAATACAGGACGACTGTCGTTACGTTAAATATCTGCTAAATCACATGGCGTAAACCAAGACAAAATTTCAGAAGAAACGAATGCAAGATTTATTGACATTCAAAGAAGTATAAATAAGTTACATTTTTGTTTTGCAAATAACAACGACAGTTAACTTCAAAATGTTTAGGCTAACAATGCAGAATCTCAAGAGTACAATCCTACAATGGAACCATTTTTGAAGTTTAACGACGGTTTTAACTGGGATTTCCAATTTAATAAAATGAGGGGAAAATTACTAAACTGAGTGTGTTTAAATAAAACAACTTAAAGGATTAATTTCCCATTTATAACTTGGGGCGGGAAATTAATTTAGCCGAAGCTAATAGCTGGGTTTTAAAGATCCCGTCAACTTAAAGTAGGGTTTCTTACACTTCACATTTTGATCCGTGATATCGAAATTAAACCTTACAAACTACTCCCTCACTATAATTTATGTTGAGTTAATACTAGGTAAAAGAGGGACCCACCTCCTAGACGTTCTAGCTCACTGCTATAACCCCACTTCTACCACATAGCTACGATAGTTACCAATACATACGGTCTGCAACGTGACTTCTTCTTCACGAAATTTAATTTTTCCATGTGGTGAGTAAAGCTGGTTTTTAGCTCATTTTACAGGTATTGCTACGGAGATGTGCCCTTTTCATTAGGCCTCTTCTAATTGGTCAAGTGGTTCAGGGGTTATGGGACTTCTAAACGACCAAATTGATTGTTTTACATTGTTTTAAACATTGTTATTATGCAACAATACCAAAGTGAACATTAAATAAATCCGTGAGTTTGCAGTACTAATAAGAAAAGAAACAAACAAGCAGCTAAAGCGACTGCCTAGTCGTACCGGTCTTCTGTACAGTTCCTCCACTTCCAATGTTGAGGCGCACACCTCTATCATGCACCTCAATAGCTATCTGTATTATACTAATCTAAAAGCAGTAGCCATCACAATTGCCGGTTAAAAATGTGTTAGCTTTTAGGCCTATTTTACATATTAGGCGTAATTGTCAGCTTTTAGGACTAATTTTAACCATCAGTTTTAATTTCGTAAGTAGCAGCTAACGGAGATATGGATTGTATAGTAAGCCTATTCATTTTCGCAACACGGAGCGCCTTCAGTCGCACAGTTACAGTGTTACAACGTAACGCTCAACGTAGCATATATAGATCAGTAGTAGTAGGGAAGTGACGAGGGAGACGCTGTTGATGAAGCCAATAGTGACTCGTAGCAACTTGACGTTGCCATGGCAACATGATTTTAGGCCTAATTTTAATTTTTTTTTTCTAGTTAAAAAAATGCGTTTTAATTTCGTAAGGAGCAGATAGGCCCGAATGGAGAATTTGGTTCGACGGTAAGCCTATTCATTCATGCAACAATGCGACTAGACTATTTTAAACGAAGCTAAAATCCATTTGTTTTTATTGAGGATTTTAATGTAGGATTTTAATTCGACGATCAAATGTTATTAATTAATTTAGTTACATCGAAGAAGTTTATTAGCTATGAGGAAGTAACGATATTTTAATTTGCCATGTTATTTAACTAACTTCTCACACTGAATCTAACGTTGTAAACAATGGTCGTCAATATCTGGTACCGTTGCGAAGTTGAAAAAAGCGTCAAAGTCGTGGTAATAGTCTTCTCAGCCGGTACGGCTGTACAGAAGACTAAAAAGAGCTCGTTTGATGCTTAAGTTAAGGTGTAACTGAATCGAAGTCAAAACAGCAAAGGGACACTAATAAACTTTCCTGTCAGGTTCCAGATACTGCACTGTTGCTGTGCTGTTTAGTCCACGTGAAACCTTACTGCTGTTTTTAATTGTTTTTACCATTTTTACTTTTGCACACGGTAGATCAGCTAATGATTGTGTGCATTATACTTAGCTAAACGACATAACTGAAATTGTTTACAAGCTAATCGTCTTATGTGCTTAGCACCGCTCGACAAGTAATTCCAGGTTCGTGCGATTCCTTGAATACCAGGAAATGTTCTTGAAAGTAATGACGAAATTCTATGCCTGGAAAAGTGCTTGAAAATCTTGAAAAATGATATATGTATCATCCGTAGGGCGATGCACGGAAAGTAGATGATGTGACTGAAGAACAGTGAAAAACATTTAGCCAAGAAAGTAGTTGTATCGAGTGTGTAGCCTTAGATTATTCTCCGTTTATTTGGCTGAAACGTTTTGAAATTTTGACTGCCTTTAATTGTATTTAAGTGCAATTCTTGGATACAGCAGGAAGGTTTCACGTGGACTAAACAGCACAGCAACACTGCAGTATCTGGAACCTTACAGGAAAAGTTTATTTGTGTCCCTTTGCTGTTTTGACTTCGATTCAGTTAAACTTTACCGTAAGCATCAAACGAGCTCGTTTTTGTTTTCAAATTCCCACTACTTTGGCGTACCATGCCGTTTATTAGCTTGTTTTAATGTTTTGTATGTTTATCAATTACGGATTGCACAAACCAACATAGAAACAAATCCTTTAAGCCGCCTGCGCACTGAGCGACTTGGCCGCGCGTGCAGCTAATGAGAATGCGTACCGTTTATGTAAAACCGTGCACTAATGGTTTTTCATTGGCTGCAGCAATCTGGCCGCGCGGCCAAGTCGCTCAGTGCACGGGCGGCCTAAATCTTCAGTCTCTGTCTTGCAGCTAGCGTTTGCTAATTGGCATTGTTGCATAATAACAATATTTAAAACCATATAAAACAATCAATCTGGTCGTTTAGAGCTCCATAACTCCTGAACCACTTAACCAATTAGAAAAGGCGTTATGGAAAGGCCACATCTACAGAGCAATACGTGTAAAATGTGCTATGAACCAGCTTTATAGGACAAACTAGCGGAAACCCGTGCTACGCACGGGTGGTGTTTGATGCACCGTTAAAAACACTGGGACGATTTCCTTCCTCATGTGTTTGTTACGGAATGCGTGTATCCCGTCTATGTGTTTTTGCATACCCTGGCTAGGAAAGGGTGTTTTTCGTTTGCTTCACTCCCTCATTCAGCGTATCCCTTGTTCCGGAGTCCATACACTTACATTACATATGATTCTTTCCTGCAAAAATGGTTGGAATACGCGTTTGTACATGTGAAATAAATAAATACGCCTTTGTGCATGTGAAATAATAAATACGCCTTTGTACACCGGAAATAAATAAATAGGCATTGGAGACATTGTAAGGGAGGATTAAACAAACGAAGCTTCAACAATCAGCAAGAGGGCGAGCGGGCTCATTCTTCCCAAGGTAGCAAAGAAAAAAGGCGAGCGACCGACAATGAAAACGGATATGTGCTCTATCAATTACTTGCGGCCGTCTTGTGGCGGCCGTCTTGTGGCCGTCTCGTTGCCGTCCATCCTACGCGACAACTCGACAGCAAGAGGGCGAGCGGGCTCATCCGACAATGAAAACGGATATGTGCTCTATCAATTACTTGCGGCCGTCTTGTGGCGGCCGTTTTGTGGCCGTCTCGTTGCCGTCCATCCTACGCGACAACTCGATTTTATTAATAAAGATAGTTTGATCTGTAGAGAGCGTAGCAGAAACGTGTCGTGTCGACATGCCCGACAAGAACAAGCAGCCAAAAATGAAAATCATGATTCCAGCTCTAGTCCAGATCTCCGATGTGTCCGATTCCGATTTAGCAAATCTACTTTAGTTAAATCATCTGTCAATAAGACGCTATCTTTGTAGAGTTGGGGAGTTTAGGAGATGCTTCGGTTTTTTTCTCTGAAGTTATCTAAACAGTGATGACTGATTTCGCTTGGCTATAATTCGTTGTTCCCTTTGAATTTCAAGTTTATTTAGGGAGTCTAGGATAAGCTTGCAATGGGATTTGTAAGCGGAATTTTGGCTGTGCATCGGTCGGCTCCGTATTTCCACCAGAGTCACACTTCTTGACAAAGATAGGATACTTCGCATGTGATCCATTCCGTAGGTACTTCACAGTAGTACAACTCTGTATTGTAGCATTTAAGTAAGAGTTCAATGATCCCCACATGCACTCGAAGTTATCCTAATCCTTAAAGATGGAATTCCAAGTTGTTGACTCTAATTTATGCTTTAAAAGTTGAAAATAAATTTTACCGCATTTACGGTTTTTCATCGGTCGAAAAGGCTTAGAAGACTTCTTTCTCACTGTGATATTTTTATGTAGACCCAACGGGGCTAAATTTGTTTAACACGCTTGAAAGTTACTATGTTATTGTCCTGGTTCAATAAATTATTTTTATCGCTATTAGCTACAGTATTAACTCAACTGATCCACCTGTGGGTTTGCGAAGAATGAAGTCAGTTTAAAATGGCCCTTTTCAATACTGTTAAAGGGGCAGTGATCGTGTCCAATTTACGATCAAGGTACGTGAATGTATTTAAGGAGTGACGCAGTATCACGTTTTCAATTTTGTTCTCCAAGAAGACTTCTACTAGTACGATGAGAGTCCAGCAATTTGTCAAGGGCAATAAGAAACAACTCTTCGAAGTTTGAGTTTATTAAATCAACGCCTGTATTTGGTGGAACACTATTGCCAACCGGTTTAGTATCCAAGTTTAGCACAGAGTTCGAGTATGCATTTAATTTCGCACTAATATCCCTTATATGTGACTTAAGCTTCTGTATTTCAGTTTCCAACACACCATAAATAAGTTCATTTTCAATTCTTGCCAACCCAGCAGTCGTCTTTATGCAGTCAATAACGAATCAAATTTGTCCATTAACACAGTCAAATTAAACTGATTATTTTTTTCATTATTCTGTGTTTGCTGGTTTTTGGTCATCGCACACTTCTGAAAACATGCATTGCACAAACAGACATTACCAGATTCGGTTTTTTGTAAGAAGGAGAAATTTCTTTTTTGTTTTTAGATCAATACGACCCTCGTCACCGCGAAAACTCGACCCATTACCCATCCCAGTACAACAATTTCAAAAATAATAGTTACACCACATAAGATACATTCCGTGATAAACTTGTTTGAGTTTTTATTATTTACAACGTCTTCTGTGGCTGGAGTTGAGTACCGGGGAAAATCCCTGACGCTAAGAGCCACTACATTTTGACGCGCACATTTCTGGTATATACCCATGACGTCACTGGTAACGCCCGCAAAACTTTTAGAATTTGTTCGTTGTAAAGAGGGTGTAATGGACTCGTTCAACTCGGCACACCCCACTACCGGCTTTGAGATGGCGTTAATGGAGTTTGTGGGCGTAGTGGTCATCTCATTTGTACAAATTAAGTCAGACTGTCCATCATTTAACTCAAGACAAGAGCCCAGCGAATTTGTAAAACCAAAATCAACTTCGTTATAGGGGGGGGGGGTTCAGTTCACCTCCAAGCTCAACCAATTTACCACTAACTTTAAACGATTTGCAGGTCCAGCGGATTAATTCATCAGCAGTTATCATATTAAAACTTGATTTTTGCACATTTACGCATCCGATATGATTATAATTTCCACATGATGTTGCAGTACACCTCAGTATTTTGTCTGCGTTGGAGAGCTCGTTTAAACAGCGACCACAGTGTGTACCGCCAGTACGGTAGGGTTAGGCAATAGAAACAAAAATTAGCTGGTTGCACCCAACACTTTAATGTTTTTAAACAGACTAATTTTTTTTTAAGCTTAGTACTTAATATGTTAAGGCCGCTAAAAGTTAATAAAGTGGTTCTCAGAGGCGTCCATGTTTTTTTTTTCTTAGCGCGTGAAACTTTTATTTTGAGCATGGTTCAAAAAAAAATTCTGATCACGGGTCAACATTTTAATCAAACTCTTATTGGAGCCGCTGAGCATGCCAGCTTGAGCGCCATTCACACGATCGCCATTTGCGTGCATTGCGCCAGGTTGGTTTGAGATTTTCTCGGGATGAGAATTATGACTAAGTTTGCTAAATATCAAGTAAACAAACGTTACGTTGTTGGCGATTTTTCAGGATATCATTAATGGATGTAACGATTGTGGTGATGTGTTTCGCATGCTGCACGATATGCTAGCGTCGTCATCACTGAAGTTGCAAAGACTGGGAGTCACGAATGCTTATCATTGCCCTAAAACACATCGGTTCCGTTGATGCAGAACTGGGAAAGTGATTTCGTTTTAAAATGCATTCTACTTGTACACAGTGGACAGAAATCATTTGAATGTGTTGAGTGTGGAAAGGCGTTCACCCACAAGTCTAATTTTATACAAGCACGAACGAACTTGCACATGTTAAGAAAGAAACCGGTTGAATGTGGCGAGTGTGGAAAGACTTTTGTGAACAAGTTTTATTAAACGTAACACGTAGTTATACGCCGCTGAAAGAAATCGATTGAATGTGGAAAGGCATTTGACAAGAACAGTGGTCTATCGCTGCATGCAATTATACACGGTGGGTAGAAGCCATTTAAATGTGTTGAGTATGGACATGCTTTTGCTCAAAAGCGTTATTTAAGAACACTGGAAGAATGAATCTCTCTGTAGACGTTCTCCCCAGTTGATGCTCCCACTGCAAGACATCACGAATCTATATAAACATAGTGACAATGGAGGGACGAGTAGATTTACTGCACCTGATCGGAAATTATTGCGTAATTTCCCGGTTCATCCAAGGAATGTCACCCAGGGCATTTCACTGCAAATCTGGAGGTTGGTGCAAGCACAGGGGAGAGAACACCGCAGATATTTTTGGTGGCAGAAGGCCAGTCGAAGACAAAATGACCCATCAGCGCACACTCCTCGCGTGGATGGAGGAGAGGAAAACAGTCAGCCATGGATTCACACAAGTGGTCGAAGTGCTAAATTGTTTACAGGAAAATGTCATGTAAACACAACGGTGAAAGAAATATACAAACACGTAAAGAGCATCATATATGGGGTGACAAGTGAAAGTTCGAGAATAATTGTTAGGAAACCGAAAAGCCGTCCAACAGCAAAGCTGTGGAACTCAAATTCCAACTTGAAATTCCTTTTAATCTAAAGGCACTCCTGTTACTCGAGAAGTAATGGCCAAAAAGGGATAAATGTTAGAAAGTTCAATAAAAACCTCTTTTACCAAATATTCACGGTGATCAATAACATTAAAGTGCCAGCTTGGAACTGCAACGGGGTGAAGAATATTATTTCGATTGTAACTGACGTTAGCAAAGAGGTTGACATTATCCTTCTGCAAGAGACTCGGCTTTATAAACCCGAGCACTTTCTGCTGAATGGCATCGGCAATGATTTCCACATTACGGCGTGTAGTGCTATGGATGAAACTGATGTGCGTAAAAGTAGACCATTTGGAAGTCTTGCGAATCTTTGGCATAAAAGCCTTTCATTTACCTATTATGCAAGCTTTTTGGCGCCGAGCAAAAGGGTCATGTGGGTCGATCTGTGTCTTGGTGGGTCTGAATGGAGGGTGATTAACACCTATGCCCCATCTGACAACAACACTGCAGCAATTGTAGAGAGGCTCAACCAAATTTGGGGAGAGATTGCCGCTGCAGATGGGTTATGCCTTCTTGGGGGGAGACCTCAATACCTCATACAACAGGAAAGGTGAATTCTTAAACATGCTCAATGTGCATCTGGTTGATCTCAACTGGGGAAGACTTGACTATACTGGCACCACTAGCGAGAGATATACGTACCTGAGCTTTTTCTTAATGGCACAGCTTCTTGGATTGACCATTTTGTTGAGATGAAAGGACTCGGAGAGGCTGTAACCGACTCTTTTGTTCTTACTGACATAGTTGGCTCTGACCATCTCCCCATCACGTTATCCATTGATATCAACCCCTTTGTGACACAGTCATGCTCGAAGGATAGTTATGACCACGGTCACCCACGCATTAACTGGAAAGACCGTATTTGTACGCAACAACAAATTTATAGGTCTTTGATCAATGACTTATCTTCTAGTTGCTCCAGAACCTGCTCCTATGCTGTGAAGTTGATGGTTGTAACACTCCCGAGCATATTAAAGAAACTGAAGGCATCTACACTTTCTTTGACAAGGTCTTGCACTGTGCTGAAGAGCAGTGTCTTTTCACCACTTCTACCAATCCCAGAATGAAACCAGTTACTTGTTGGAATAGGTATGGCTCAACTAAACATAAGGAGTACAAACAGGCAAATAGTGAGTGGCCCAAAGAAGAAGGTACACCAAAGACTAGTCAGAGCAAAGAAAACAGAAAGATGAAAAGGAAGACTTTCAGGGATGCTATTAGATGGTGTAAGAGGAATGAGAAAGAATTGAAGATTCAGGATATTGTCAAATTCAACCGCATTCTTGAACGTGCAAGATTCTGGCAGAAAATTAACGCTTTTCGTAAATCGGAGACTATTCCAACGATTGGAGATCAGAATATTGCTGACTTGCAGAGGGCACGCCTCCAGAATCCTGGACGCGTGTATTTCTGACTATTTTGTGTATTTCTGACTACACTTCTATCGACGTGAGTGATAGATGCTCCTATGTTCCTACCAATACTGCCGTCATGAGGGCAATCTCATCGCTTCACCTTGGCAAAGTGGTAGGACCTGGTGAGAATTTTGCTGGGCACATTAAGCATTAAGCATGGTGGCACCTTGCTCTGGAGTGGATTTCAACGTTGATTATTTGCTGCTTTGCACACTCCCACCCACTGAGGATTTCTAGAAATGCAACCATTATCCCTCTCATTAAGTCTTAACAAACATCCGGCACACTTACCATGTATGTACTTATCGGACTATCTTTGTTACCTCACCATCGACCAAAATATTTGATTATCTTACTCTAGAAGAGATGCAAAGAACGACCAATACTGGGTGGACTCAATTCTCATACAAGAAGAAACATTCTACAAAAATAGCTGCAAAAGTTCTTGAAACTATGGTAATAAAAACAGGTACTCGACATGGAGGGAAAGCTTATGCCTGCTGTACCGTTTTGGACAAAGTTTTCCCCTCCACCTCGAGACAGGATCTTGGAGAGTCTACAAAAGAGAGCGATTCAAGACAATATCATCAAGATGGTCCAGATTTAATATGAGGAAGAAGAACTTCGGGTTAGATGGAATTGCGCTACTTTTCAGACTTTCGCAGTTCGGATTGGTGTTAGACGAGGTACTTTTCGCTTCCCTCTTCACGATCATTGTTGACGATGCCATTGTTGTTGCTAATAAAAAAAAACAGCCAGATTGGAAGGTTAATGACATTGATGTCAGCATCATCGCTTATGCTGACGACAGCCTCAGCCTTAGTAGAAATGCGTTGCAAAGAAAGGTGAACTCCCTTGTTTCAATTCTTGCAGAGTATGGCTTTACGTGTAACCCTCTTAAAAGCCAATGCACTGTGTTCTGCAAAGAAAATAAACATCAATATGTTTCAAGAAATATTGTTATAAATGATACTGAGGTGACGTGGAGCAACTCCTTCACTTTCTAGGTTTTACCTTCTCCTCAGACATCAGGTGGGATGCTGAACTTGAACTCATTAAAAACACTATTTGCAAACAAGTAAACACTCCTTATCCTGTTTCGTGGATTAATGAGCTGGGAAGACTTTTGGCACATCGCCCAGTCTTGTGCCCTTCTCCTTTACAGCATTAAGTTTAATTGTAGTGACGTAAGCAAGAAGCTATGGGAAGAGACGAAGTGTGCCTACCACAGATATTTAAAATGGGCCAACGGATGGAGCAAGTTTGCAGGAAATGATGAGATCTGCTTTGAACTGGATCTTCTCAATTTTGAACTTCAAGTGGCCAATAGAGTCGTCCAACTATGGAATATGCTGAAAAATAGCGAAAATGGATTGGTAAACTTCCTGTTTGAGGGTATTAATGGATGGAGAACATCCATTGGCAAATATGTCAAAGAAACCCTTATGGACTTCGATAAGGAATGTGATGTGAACAATATTAAAGTGCTGTGTACTGAGTTGGAAAGAAGGATTCAAGCAACGGTTGTTCTAAATGGTACGTTTGAAACCCAACAGAGCACTGACAGTGGATAATCCTGCTGTTGGTTCTGGCTGTTTTGTCGCTGATGCATTCTAAATAAGTGGAAATAATTAGTGATACACTTCCAAACAAAGCAACACATGAACAGACGTGTGGTTGTTCTTCCCATATGATCAGTCTCCTGCCTGGGTTGTGTTCCGTTTTTAGGCATTTGGTTGAGCACTTCCGGTACATGGAGTGCTCAAGGTCCTTTGCGGTGTGGTGTGGGTGTGAAACCTGACTGCTCACTGGTGGTTCGTGTGTTTTGTTTTGTGACTCGTCTGTGTTATGGAGACGACCATCTTGCCTGGATTTATATTACCCAATACGATTTTGATTGTGAGTTCAAGACCCGCTCCGGAGTTACTTCCCCCCCCCCCTTTTTTTTTGGCCAACTGTAAACGTACATTGCTCATCCATCCATCTGCTTGTGGCCTGTGTTTATTTGAATTTTAAAATAACTTACGTCAACTACATCGGTTGGATAATTGGGACCAGTATTTTCCTGTGCATTTGGCATCCAGCCTGGGTCGGTGAACAGTCTACTGTGCTACTGTGGGGCGCTGGTTTTTTTCTTACTCTGTGAAATTATCGACGGGGGTCAGCCTCCCCGTTTTGCTTCTTCCTGTTTCCAAAATTCTATCAAATGGCTTCTATCGATGACTTTCTTCTTCCTGATGCTGAGTTTTCCTCTCCATCCTCCTTGGCCACTAGGTGTGCGATGCGCCGAGGACGCAGAACAATGTATTTTTACCTATTGTTGTCCCCTATTCTTTCGGGAAAGCATGCTCCAGCACCGCACAACTCTACTACTGATGGTACTCCTCCCCGGGTAAATGATCTCTTAAAGGGCACGACGCATATTATGGGTCGGCTTGAGTGCTTGGCCTTGGAAAAGGATATCGATCTGATGGATCTCAACACGAAACTTGCTACCATCGTAGACCGAGTTTCAACAAACCCGATTCTTAGCACGGCACAAGTCACCAGTCTCGACCTTTAGTCATGGTCTAATACGATTTTGACTAAGCAGCAGCAATTATTTGATGACCTCAAATTAAATTTGTCGCATGTGGACACCTGCTTGGATGCCCTCCAAACAGAAATGATGTCCGTTGGAAAATTGACACTCGCTGCTACTCATGAAACCCGTCCACATACTATGCTTGACCGACGATCTATTAATCTTACTTCGGAGAAAAATGCACACCTGGGCATTACCTCGGTTTGCTCACTTGCGGAAAATGGTGAATTCTCCTTAAAATTATGACATTGACCACATTGTACCACCTCTGACCTTACCACCCTGCCACCGATTCCACGTGGAGCCCGCTTAGTCAACACCACCGTCAAGCCTGCACATAAATGCAAGACCTGTCCTTCAAGTTTCGGTACTGGTTGGAAAAATCCCGTAACAAGCTTCTTTCGATGGATCGACACCAAGGACCAGCCAGAAATCGGAATTATCAACAACCCTGTCCCTTGCCATTTCATACCGTCGATGATTTGTGTTCTCGACAAAACGCCGTGTGTGAAAGGCATGATTTAACTCCTGTAACCGAGGAACAGTCTCTCTCGGCTCTGAAGACTCCCTGGTCTCCCCAAGTATCCAGGTCTGTCTTGTGACGTGACCAACGATTATTATTGGTGATTCTCATGCTCGAGACTTACGTGTTGGTGACCATCAAGACTCCAAAACCTGGACGTGGCCAGGTGCAAAAATTAAGGTAGTGATCTGCAAGCTCTCCAGTATTCTAAGCACCATTAAGACCGACACTAGTTTTGTCATATTCTTGGGAGCCAATACCATTACCCATGACAAACTAAACCGGATCGTTCACCTACTAAAGTCTACTGCTTATATTATCCGCACTACTAAACCTAGTACAAAGGTTTCGTTCATCGCTTTGCCTCCCAAGTACTATTCTACTAGGCCTTTGGAGGACAGGGACGAGGTGCACGCTAAGTACCCTATTATGTAATTTATACAATGAAGAAAATTAAAATTTCATCTCCATTGACAGCTAGTTTTGGCTTGATCGACAACTCTTGGACCGTGATGGATTGCACTTAATGGTTAAAGGCAAATGCTGCCTAGTGGATGAAATTCGATGTGTTCTTGCTGGAGTGGGAAACTAAGCCATGTAATGGGACAAATCCTTCCCAACCACCAAGTTTATGAATCCTTACCGCATCCTTCCACCCTTGAACCTGCTTCTGACCTAATTTGCCTCCTGCTGAATGCTCGTAGTGTTATTAAGAATTGTGTTGACATGTACTGTATTTTAGCTAGCCTTAAGTATGATTTACTCTTTGTGGTGGTGACCTGGTTCAACAGCACCTTCACTGATAACTTGCTTGTGTGAGGTTTGTCTTATTCTGTGCTCTGTAGGGATTGTGGCTCTTCCGCGGGCAGAATAATGATTTTGCACCGCTCGTGTATTGGGGTGGTTTGCGGTCAGGCTTCTGGTCACTCTGAGGCTACGTCCATTAGTCGTCCTTCCTCTAAACTTCGTCCTTGGCTACCTGCCTAATAGCTACTATGATGAGGCTATTTCTTACATGTGTGACTACATTCAAGCCGCATTTTATACTTCCTTCTCGAGCATCATCGTTGGTGATTTTAATCTTTCTTCGATTGACTTGTCTAATTGCTCTACAACAGACCGACTGCACCGTGATTTTTTGTCACGCTTGGGTCCTTCGCAACTAACCCAATTAGTGGAGGTCCGTACCAGGGGGGAAAATATACTGGACATTGTTCTTACTCGGGACAAGCGGTTAGCCTATGGCAATCACGTTATGGAACATTTGGATACTAATGACCATGCAATGGTTACTTTCTCCATTAACTCTAAAATATCTAGACCTAACTCCAAACATCCACGTTTTGGGCATTTTGGTTATATTAAGCTACGTTCGCTGCTACGACCACTGAATTAGGCCAAGTGCTTCTCACATTGCGATGGTTCAGTCCAGTCCATCTGGGATTGTTTTTGTGATTTGCTAAACCAAAATGCAAATCAGTGTCGTATCTTACAGAAATCCACTAGGCGAAAATCTTCATTCTTGCCAAGTGTGGTCCGTAAACTCGGTCGAAAGAAACTAAGTTTGTGGCGCTACCTCAAAAGCTCCCGTACCCAAACTTTACTTGATGCGTATAATAACTGTAAGGCCCAGTATCAGTCTGGTGTCTTGATCTGGTATTCGTAGCTGGATTCTGAGGTTATTGCTAACGGCTCTCTGTCAGCCCTTTACTGACACTACAAGCATGTATCTGGTTCTACTAGGTCCATCCCTCCCCTGCTCGTTGGTTCTGACTTTGTCACTGACAACTTCGCTACGCAAAAGCACTGAATGCATACTTTGTGGCGAATGATGTGCCTGACAATCAGGTACTTCCACCCCGCCCGGACGACCGCCCCACTACCCAGCCAACTGTACTGGTTTTCAGTTTGCGTTCTGCGACACTCTGAGAGCCCTCTTCCGACTCAAACCTAGCAATGCGGTTGGACCCGACAGATTTTCAGCTTTTTTGCTTAAACAAGTTGCCAGGGAAGTCACATGTGTTCTCACACTCCTCTTTTCTCGCTCTCTTGAAGTCGGTGAGATCCCTCGGGTGTGAAGTCAAGCCAATGTCATCCACATTTTTAAAAAAAGGAAATGCTTCATTAGCCTCAAACCATAGGCCGATCTCCTTGACCTCTGTGGCTTGTAAACTAGTGGACTCACTCATTCGAGATATCATGCTTACTCACTGCCATACAACAACCAACTGGATCCAAACCAGTTTGGGTTTTTCCCAAACCACTCTGCAACTGTGCAACTCTTGTTAGTCCTGGATCGTTGGACAACTGCTTCCGACCTTGGTGTGTCCTCCGATTTGGTCTACTTTGATTTCAAGCGAGCTTTTGAATCTGTGGTCCATCCCAAGCTTTTCGCCAAACTGGAACACCTTGGGTTTGATGGAGTTCTACTACATTGGCTTAGAGCTTTTCTTGCTGATCGACATCAGCGGGTTATTGTTGATAACACCCTTTCGGACTCCAGACATCTCTTTTGTGGAGTTTCCCAGGAATCTGTCTTGGGACCGCTCCTCTTCTTGCTCTACATCAGCGATCTCTTTGAAGCACCACTTTGTGCTAATACCCTAAAGGTGAAGTTTGATGACGACGTTAAGGCGGGTACTGAAGTGCTGGACAGCGAGTATAATCGGTGGCTCTCCATTCTGATTGAGGAAGTAAATCGCTGGTCCTCCCTTTCGCAACTCTCTCTCTAATTTGATAAATGCCATTCATTCCTCATAGGGAAAACCATCCCTTTCTCATCTTATACCCTTGCTGGCTTGGCATTGTGAGCTGTCGTCGCTGTCAAGGATCTTGGGGTGTGGTTCACCGCCGATCTTAAATTCACGACCCACTGTAAATGGATTGCTGCACAGGCCTTCCGGTGCCTTTTTATTGTGAACTGGTGGTTTACTAAATCTAACCCTTCCACATGTGTCTGGGCTTTTAAAACCTATGTCAAACCACTTTTCGAATATGCCAGCCCGGTGTGGTCCTCTTATCTTCCTCACGGCATTGATCAAATTGAGTCTGTGCAACGCCATTTTACTCGCACTATACCTGAGCTATGTTGCTAACCTTTAGGCGAGAGGTTACGACTTTCCGACTTGGAACCTCTGGAATTACTTCATCTATGTGCCGACCTAAGGCTAACTTACCAGGTACTTCACCACCTACTTCCTTTGGACCTACCGTTTTTTGATCTAGTTGGCCTATCCTCGATGCGTTGACGCTCTCTTAAATTGCGTGTTCTCGGATCCAGGCTTGAGTGTCGGAAACACTTCATCGCCCAGCGTGTGGTTAAGTGTTGGAATTCGCAGTCGGAGGAGGTGGTCACCGCTCCTTCACTTGCGTCATTCCGTAAGGCGTTACTGTGATGTGATCTCACCAGCTACCTCCGCAGTGCGTACTAACCTCCTTTTGTTTTCCCCGTCGTTTGGGTTTCGGTGTTCGGTTTAAATTCTCCTGTGTCGGTGTTAGCGGTCTTCCCTTTCGTCTGCATGTTGGCCTTTCATGGGTCGACAAAATTGGCTTATTATTATTATTATTATTGACATCGTCGTTGACGGATTCGATCCAGTGAAATGACATTCTCATGCATATTCTGTAATACTGCATTTATGGTAGGGGTACTTTTAATCTGTCAAGAAGCCGCTTTGATGCTTGTAATATGTCTTGTTTAATTTTTGTTGTTGTGCTAAAACATTGTCTATTGTAATCTTTGCAAAATCATTTTCAAACCTCTTTGTATACACCATGTAGTATGACAATAAATACTTAGCTTACCTTAACCTTTAACAGTGCATGCACTTGTACACAATAGAAAGAAGACGTTTGAATGAGATGATTGTCGAAAGGCTGTTGTGCGCAAGTCTCATTTAACCGTGGAAAGAAACTGACTGAATGTGGCGAGGGAAAAAAAAACTCTTTTACAGAAGTGTTAAGAATGAAACTTGAAAGTGCAATTGGTATTAATTGCAACATTTTTAAAGTTTAATTTAGATTTTCTCATTGATGTCTGCACCTCTCCGGGACATACCTGTAGTTGGAAAAATCCAACTATTGTAACCTATACTCACGCAACAAACTACTAGTTTTTGTTTGGGTAAAAAAAAATCATCGCTCGCATCTGCAAAATTGCAAATAAAAATAAAACTAAAATGTCAATCGATCGCATCAATTTTTTTATACTACTGCCAAGAACTGCTTAATTAAGTTTTAGTGGCCTAATATATTTGGTGCAGTTCCCACAGAGGGCACTATTTTGTTTTATTCAGATTCGTCGACCAATTTTTCATGATATCATAACGTATTGTTTGCGAATTAGTTTTGGTTGGCTCATATACAACAAATTAATTCAATTATACTATATACTATTATACTATACTTCCGTCCACTTTTGGGGTGGTAAATTGGTAATTTTATTATTATTTTATTATAATAAGCGGATATTCTTACGGTTTTTAAGTGGAACCTTGTACCTTAACGTGTTCCTTGCTAAGCTATTTTTTTTTCTACCTGGTATTTATTGCACGTAATACATTTTTTAGTACATCAGGAACAGTAATAAACTAGTCAATTTTTGTTCCTTACAGTCTGTTCATTCGTTTTCCTAATATCATGAGCTGCTGTTCGCTCATTTGGGGATGGACTTTTCTATAGTTAATACAAAGATACGTGATGTAACAATGATTGGATACCTAATTTTTTTTGAGGTTATCATACGTCACGCCTGTAGTTTGTGAGACATCGAAATGTGTTCTTCTGCTGAATACATATTTTCGCTGGTTGTTCTCATATTATACAATAATAGACACTCGAATAAGCAACGAAATTTGCTATTTGCCTGAAGGATTGAGCCTGTAAGTGACTGGAAAGGGGACCCTTGCAAAGTTCTTGCCAGTCATTGCAGGTCAGGAAACTCTCCTACTTTAGCAGCTGTCGACATTTCCCCTGTTCTGGCCATTATCTCGGATCCTTGCAGTTTCACGGTTCGAATTCCAGGGTTTGCTCCTCTTTCGTCCTTGTTCTACTGTCAAGTACGGATGAGTATTATCACTTTAGGCTCCAAGAAAATTACATAAAAAAAACGAGTTCTCGAAATATCATCAGATATCGTCGGAACATTTTACTAATTCGTCCACTAACTTAAACCATAATGTAATTTGTAATAATGGTTGAGGATACTAGACGCCCTATAAGCAATTGTAGTCTTTGTTTCGTGAAAATCCGTTCAGTAGCATTCGAGATAACTTTACGTTTTTCTTGTTTGGCCAACTATTTTCTTTCGTATAACGTAGTGTGCAATAAGTATAGAAATGAAAATCCGTCCACTGGATTTCGAGATATCGTCAGATATTATTATGTTTTTCTCGCTCACCAAGTATTTTCAGTCAGTTAATGTAGGAGATAATGCGTGTAGAAATGTAGTAGACAATCTAATATGCAATTCAGTCTTTGTTTCATGAAAATCCGTCTAGTAGTTTTCAAGGTACCTGAATTTCTGTTTGGTTGTCATTCGACCCCCGATATAACGAAAAATGGCGTTTTTCTTGTCCGAAACTGTACCATGTGACGTAAATTTGGGTGAAATTTGGGGGCCGTTCCTGTCCAAGGTCTATGGACAAGCGGGAGGGGAACCTTGGTTGCTATTTAACACGCAAGACAAAGTGATTTTGTTTGAATACCTATTTCCGGTTACGCTGAAGTGGTAGAAAATTTTGTACCTTATGACGTCCCTATTTTGTAACCAACTCCCGGTCTATTTGGGGGTCAAAGGGTGTTAGGTGCTTAGATCCGGTGAACGACGTTCAACTGAAGCACATTGTATGAAGATACTTAACTAGAGCTTAGTTCCTTTTACTGTAAAGATTGGCCTTAAGTCTGCCATGTTAAAGCGAAAATTTTGACGCTTAAGATCTCAACCAGTTTTTAGTTTTTTTAAACCCAATTCGGATAGGCCTATACTGTTGGTAAATACGCGTACCAAAATGTATTCATATTTTGTCGAATAAGATCGGGAAATTTGTACCCGAGTCAGAATCGCGAAATTAGTGTTTATCTTGTTGTGGGTGATGTTAAGACATTGGGATGCCAACCTATCAGATTCTTTCTTTGTTTTAAGCATTGTCAGTTAATAAAAAGCAATGAGGTCCCTCAGCCGATGAACGCCAAGGCTAATTTAAATTAAATAAAATGCATTCAGTTCTGGAGTTGCCTGCCAACCAATTCTTTCCCTTTTTGAAGCCACGTGACGAAGAATTCTTACTGTTATTACGAATTAGTGGTTTGACCTCTGCTTCCCATGTAAATCCAAATTATTAATTGCTTAAAATTTCCCCCTCTTTTTTTATTATTTTTAAACCAAATTTAGTATATAGGCCATATTGGATTGGGTGAATTCATTGCTCTCCTACGTTCTTAAGTTCATACAAGAATTAGGATAAAGTATCAAGAATTAGGCCTAGTTTTCCTACTCGTTTGATGTAGGTTTAACTTAACTGAGGTCAAAACAGGAATGGAACAGTTTTTCTTATTGTTCTTTAGATATCACAATGAAAGCCTACTATAGTGTTCAGTTCACGTCTAATATTCTTGGTGTATGGTCAACCGTTAGACACGTTTGCAACCGTGGCCCCCCCCCCACCCCCCCCAAAAATATAAAACTTGCTCATTTATTAATCGGCTTTTCAATAGATGGTGCAAGATGCAAAAAGGTCGACGTTAAGAGAAAGAAAATAAATGCGTGTGCATCGTTGTGTTTAGATTATCAGCTATAATGCCCCGAGTGCTTCTACGAAATTGATAATTTGTGTGTTTTAGCACTCGACTCCTTTCCAGATTTAATTTCTC
>JAHWFP010103069.1:14026-27859 GCA_023313725.1 Lithobius niger | reverse complement strand
CATTTATACCCAGTCCGAAATTAATGGAGCAGCTAACATGAATAAAAGAAACCATAAAAACATGGAAAAAGGAATAAAAATGCAGGTTAAATCATCCTAAGTCAAATGTACAATCTTAAAAACACTTATTAATAAAAAAAAATTTTAAATAAAAATTTGCTGCAGATGAAATCGGCATGGCAAGGACCTGAGGTTTGCTTACTTCTATTCGACATAAAACTAAAAATTATTAATTAAAACTAAAAATTATGAATTACAAAAGTTTAAAAGTTTAAATGAAGACAATGACTCGGCTTTAAAGGAAAGGTTGATGGAATTAGGTTGGGGTAACGAATGCCTTACCACCAAGGTTAGACCTACCAGGGGCAAACGTGAGGGACAAGTGAAGGGAAATGCCGGGTATCATTGTCAGTATTTCTCATACAACAATAAAATAATGCATCACAAAGCTTAGCCAAGCCAATTGTCAATCCTAATGTATAAAAAACAATAATAAAAATTCACCACCGCCAAAGTAGTCAGAATAGAAGGGTTGCGAGCCAGTAATACCATACCAATCGTTAAGTAGCGAGAAGTTACATTGGTCTTTTAAGGAAACGATCAAGGTTCTCAATGAGCAATTCGCGCCTAAAGCCCACTTCAGAGTCTTTACATACTGTACTAGCACGCAGTACATTCCAGATTGGAACAATGTGAACTGAAAAAAAATGTTTTCTACAGTCAAGTCGCGCACTACCTACTGCCAACTTCCATGGATGTCCACGCGTAAAATGTAAACAAGGGGCCAGATCGAAGAAAGGGAGATCAACTGTGGTCAGATTTCGCAAGATCTTATATGTCAGAATTAAATCGTAGCGCAAGCGTCTAAGTTCAAGGAGTTCTAGATCTGCTCGAGTCAGGCGTTCGATGTGATTTACTCGGCGTAGCCCCGGAAGGCTCTTAGTAAACCTTCTCTGCACTGACTCAATCAAATCGATGTCTCTGGAGAGGTATGGTGACCAAACAGGCATAGCGTATTCCAGGAGGGGGCGGACAAAGACCTTGTATGCCCAAATCTTAGTGTGGAAATTTCCTGAGGTGAAACATCTATTGACATTGCAGGTCTCGGGTCTCGGGTAAACCATATACCCAGATCTCGAATTTCATCGACGAAAGGAACCATCTAAAAGGTAATTAAAATCAGAGTTCCCAGTTCGGTATCTAATTGACTGGCATTTTGAGACAGAAAGTCGCAACTGCAATATTGCACACCAGCAGATAACATTAGAAACTTCCTCCTGAAGTGGGGGCGAGGGACCAGGTAAGACAATCTCCATCCCGATTTTAAAGTCATCTGCAAATTTTGCGCCATACGGTGATGAAGTGGTAACACAGAGGCCATTCACATAGATTAAGAAAAGTAAAGGGCCCAGAACCGAGCCCTGTGGGACTCCGCTTGGTACCGTATGATACCGTATGATCGATTTTAACCTGCTGAGATCGATTGCTCAGAAAGGCGGACAGCCAATTTAAAAGAGGACCACCAATGCCACATCCGTACAGTTTAGCGAAAAGCTTGTGGTGGACAACCGATTCAAAAGCTTTCTTAAAATCGAAATATATTATATCACTCTTTGCACCAATATCCAGCGCATCAGTCCATCGATCAAGCATACTTAGGAGCTGGTGTGTAGCTGATCGGCCTGGTAGAAACCCAAATTCGTCTGGTTTAATAATAGATGTCTCCATTAAGTAAGGCATTAAGGTATCTCTGATAATAGCTTCCATAATCTTACAAACCACGCATGTAAGTGCGATATGTCTGTAGTTTTCTGGATTTGATGGTGAATCCTTCTTAAAGACTGGTATAACAATAGCCGTTTTCCACTGTTCGGGAAGTAGTCCTTGATCAAAGGATAAGGTAAAGGTTTTAGACAAGGGATAACTAATTTCGGCTGCTATTTGTTTTAAGTAGGAATGCTGAAAGGCCATCAGGACCGCGTGATGTACTAGGTTTCAGTTTTGTTATTGCTGAGAGCACAACTGACTGTGTAAAAAAAACTTTCTCACAGCTGTTTTGCGTATATTGATTCTGCGGCAATGGTAAATTTTGGTTACCATCATCACGAATGCTATTTGATGCTAAGATACTACTTAGTAACTCAGCCTTTTCCAGGTTATCAACCAAGAAGCCGCTTGGGCCATTAAAAGGAGGTAAGGATCTGACAGACTGGGGTTTTTTACGATAGAATTTGAAGAGGGATGAGGTGTTTCCTCTCATGATGACATGTTCTTCCCTTTTCTTGTGCCACTCCTCAACAGAGTCTGAATAATTTCTTCTAATAATGTTGTATTCCCTAAGGGCCTCTTCACTATCGTTAATTTTAAATAGTTTCCAAAGTTTAAGTTTTCTATTTCTTAACTTATTCAAAAATATGGGAAGAGTGCGATTTTGAGTTCGAGGCTTTTCCACAGGTGTTCTATAGAAACTTAAATAGTTATTTATTTACAAATATTTTGATTACCTGTAAAAATGAGATCATCCCACTCCACCGTACGTAGTGAAGCCCTAAGTCCCTGGTAATCTATCTTACTTTGGGTGGTTGTGTCTGACGACAGTGGTTCCAACTCATTTAAGTTGCTATAATTAAGTTTGAAGGAGATAACACAATGATCACAACGCCCAAAATGAGGTTCAATTCTGATCTGACGAAATTCAAGTATGTGGGTTGGTGACTTGCAGTGCGCCAGTACACAAGGTATTATGCTGTAGTTAATTTAGTTAGGGCGGTTTTAGTTCGCTAACCTCTAAAAAGGTTTCTGAGCGAAAAACATTCGGCAAATAGTACACGATCAGTGGCTGACGTCAGCACTTCCTCAGCGTAAAGGTGTGCGCTCAACGCCCATCATACGAAAAATTGCGGCGTGTAACTGCGCATTTCGGCAAGTCAGCTCTTCAACATTGCGGTCGGATAGAGGCTATCGTGTACGTCCAGATGGCACCCCTCTTATAGCGCAGAACAACACAAAGTGTGTCATCACTTAGCTTTGCGGTGAACTGGATGGTACACCGAATTTCTATGATTGAATCTGGATGGTACAATGAATGCGGTGCTCGTATAAGACTTTTGCTGTTAATTACTGTGCCATCCTCGCTGCTTTTCGGGTGCGATATATTACAGTATTTTAATACGCGTATTTGTGGTGGTGTTTCCTATTGAACGAGTGAGCAAAGCGAATGATGTCCTGTTTTCACAGTGGCGGACTGGCCAGAGAGAGGGAAGGGCGGGATATTCCTAATGGCCTCTGACTTTCAGTTTTTTTTTTTTAAATCCGTAACAGGAAGACTCACGTAAGTTTTATTGGTTCGACATTAGTTTTAACCACAGATTTAAAATTACAAATAATAACGATAACGATAATTATAAAACACTAGTAAAACAAGTACTTTGTACCGAGTAGCCTACCAAAATTGGCCACATGAAATTGCAGTGTTATATTCAATGTGGACTTTGTCACAATTTTCGTGTGAATATTTTAACTTTTGTTAATACACCTAAAAAGTGTAAATAAATTTAAAGTAGTCAACCTCACGTACTCTCAACGCAATATGATTTCTCCTTCTCCCCCCCCCCCCCCCCCACCAAATTACCTGCTGAATGTATGAAACATGGTGTTCGAAGATTTTAAAAATGTAAAAGTCTGATGAACAAGAACAACGGGTACGGGAAACTGTAAAACAACGAAGCTTTCAGTTTGTTTTTTTGTAAGAAAACCATATCAGCGTCCGATGAAAACTTATCTGGTCAGCGCACACAAGATTCTGGCTCATTTGCCGTATCGTAGTAGCAAACGTTACGAGACAATTTTTTTTAATATAATGTGCAATATAGTAGGTATTCTTCAGTACACCATGCATTTAAATTTTTTAGTAGTGTCCTGTTGGTATGTCTGCCGTTCCAACTTCATACGTCAATTACAGATATTTTTTTATTCTACCATACGACACGTCGAATTACTAATGCAGTGTTAGTGCATCTTGTTTAAAGTAAACAGGGACTACAGGGTGGTAGTGGTGCGCAGTTCGTTACTGCTAGTGAACAACCAAGGCGACGACGATTAAACTGGCCGCTTGGCATGGTATGAACCAGGTGGTTTCGCGTTACAATGGCGGATTTGATACGTCACGCGTTGTGCGGCATAACCGGCATTGAAGTTTGAGGCCATTACGTCACGTGGACAAGTACAATTTATGTAAATGTAAAGCCAGTTTTCATAATAATAATTAATGATTTTAATTAAATTTTAATAATTTTACCAGTCCACGCACTTCCTCTCATGAAAGTATGTGCGTTATATAAAATAGTTAGATATAAATCACTGAGAAAGTAATTTTAAAATCAAATACAATCAATAAAACGAAAGTATTTTAAATCACAACACAAAATGCTGTTTTCATTTCTGACATTTCTGCCACGCCAAAATAAAAATTCCAGAAGTAGGAAGCGGAGAGTGACCCGTTTTCTTTTAAACAGACCGTATAAATGGCATATCTCTGCTTCTAGATGGGCTAATTTGGAACAACTTGATAGGCCTACCACATCAAAAACAATTTTACATGCAACAACCTCAGTCCTCCTTCTTGAAGATAAACGGGACAATTTTAAAGAAAAGACAGAAGAAGGATTTGTGGTTTTCTCTTTATGATTTGCTACTGATTAAGTTGCATTTCATGAAAAATACTAATACTCGGCTTCGCTCGGGGTTTGGTTTCGCCCATGGTTGTTTCACAGTTTTCACTCAGTGTTGCCTGAACGTACAGTGCGACGGGCATTTTCTTTCCCTGTAATACTCTCCCTTTCTTCCAATCTTCTCCCTCCCATCTCCACATCCGCTTTTCTCCCCTCCTCTATCTCCCTTCGTTCCCTTCCTATACACCTACCCGTCCCACTGCTTCCCTACCTCCCCTTTGCTACACGTAGTTGAATTTGGATGGGTAGTTGAATTAAATACTGCCCTTCCTCCTTTTGCGAGATTTGGGCAAATGAAATTGCTACGTCCCAAACAACCCAGAAAAGTACCTTTTAGGTTCAGTTAATCCGTAATCATATACTGAGTGGTAACCGACGTGCTCCCCCCTACCTCCTAATGTCTTTATTTTCTAAAGAGCAGGGCTAACAGAAGGACTGAGCTCCACATGGGCATTTCTCGTTAAGGAACCCCCAACTCCCAGTTTATCGCTATGGCTTGACCTATCCGTACCATGTGAAAAATAACTGTCCTTCGTACATGACGTCATTTAAGACATGCCTTTGCGATGACCGCGCAGAGAAAATTGTTATGCGAGGCAACAATGTGCCAATTTCAACTTCTTTTCAAGGCAACAACGTACTAGTTACTTTACTTTACTTTATTGATTACTTGAGTCTACAGACTTGAAAGTCAAACGCTCACATCTACAACTTAAATTCTAGTACTTAACCTAATTAACTCTACTAGTTTCAACTTCTAGCCAAAGAATTGACACACTCGCCCGTTTTCATCGTAGGGGTTCGTTGCTTCGGGGGTCGTTGCTTCATTTCTGCTTTTGATTTGATTTCTTTATTCGAGTCTAAAGACCGTAACGTCATACACTCGTAATCTACTTAGCCTACTTAAATCTAACTTAAAAACTATACAGAGGAGACACAACCATTCCACCATGTCACGTAACTAACATTATCAGCTATATCATTGATTCACAAAAAGTACATTTTGGAACGAAGGGGGGCCAACAACAACAGCATGGCCACTACAAAAACCGCCCGGTGGCTTTACAAAAACCCAAAACTGCAAACAAGGCATGTTTCCCCACATGTGGAGGCACCCCTAACACATCCCGCAAGTTAACACCCACGTTAACATTTCTGCTTTGAGACTTTGGTTTACAATGCAAGATGTATACAACAAAAAATGTGTGCTATCATTGTCATCAAATATCAATCATTCATTTTGCAATTATTGTTATCTTTGTTTTTTGTGCAAACTTAGCTCAATTGGTCTGGTCCCGTAGAAGCTAAGATATTGTTATCATACACGGCGATAGCGGAGTATATATGATTGAAGTCCTCCGTCCAGCAAAACTAAAACTATTAATTTCTCCGTTTCTATTCAATATATTTCGACCAAACTTGGCCAGATAGTAGATAGCAACTTTTCCCAACTTTATACCAACTGTTATGCAATTCCGTGCAAGAGTAAACGTACGGAGCCACACGGAAATTTGAAAACTTGTTGTTGTTCTGGTTCTTGTTATTGTTCTTGTGTGACACGGTTTCAGAAAAAACTACTGCAAGTTTGCACCTACCTAAAATCTGAAACATGATCTAGGCCAGAAATTTCCCTCGGCTTCATCCTCACAGAGACCACTTTTTCGATTGGTGGAGCCATTCCGGAATTACAGGTCCCTGAACGATCATTTTGATTGGTTAACATTGTTTTAACCATTGTAATTAGGAAACAATGCCGATCACCAAACTCCATATCCATTCTTCGTGCACGTGTTATGTCTTTGCTAAGAATTTGAATTTGTAAGCATCCGTGTTTCAGCTAAACGATATAGATTTAAACCAAACTAAGCTACGTTTTTAATTTCGAGGCTTCGAAATTGGCAGCTAGAAACGATAGAATGGCGTATTTATTTCGCAGATGCAGGCTTTCAGAGCTGAGTTGAATTGTCTCAAAGTGGCCAGCAACAATCGACTGCATGCATAAAGCTTTGTAGCGCGACGCCATAGCTGTAAAACAGGTACACGGATTCCAAACAAAAACGTCAACTGTGCCGTAAAAGGGGGGGTTATATGATTGAATTTTCACTTGTTAAAATGAACACGGATAAAAATTGATGATTTTTAATTGAAATAATAAAATGTACAATTGAGAAAATTCCATCTGGTTAGGTGCTGTTGTGCTTTGCCAATCATATATTTAAAACGTAAAGCACAACAGCATCTAAACAGATGGAATTTTCTCAATTGTACATTTTATTATTTCAATTAAAAATCTTCAATTGTTATCCGTGTTCATTTTAACAAGTGAAAATTCAATCATATAACTCCCTTTTCTTGTTTGCCAAAACATATTAACCTGATAATTTAGCATTACATTCCTCGAATGTGATGTTCCCCTGGAGGTTTCTGCCGGTGCACGGATGCCTGCTTGCGTATCCCACTGTGCATGAGCGATGCAGTCCTCCCTTATAAAAGCGAGAGCGTGGATGCTTTCAGCATTCATTTTCCTGCAGAGGTGTCTTCACGCCACCACGCTTCGTGGTTCCCAGCCTGTCGTACGAAATTTGGATTCGTCGCCGAAGATGGCTTCCGCCCCCGAAGCTCCCACTTCATCGGCTGCTCTCCCTCACGCTCTTACTCATTTTGCCCTTGGCAACCGTTGGGCATTCGCCCTCGATCTTGCTGCCGTCGGTCCACCCGCCCGAATGACACTCCCTGATGCTCCCTTCGTTCGTGGAAACGTCTCTTCTGGCTCACCACTCCACGCTGGACAAAGCATGCCGCCTGCTGCACCATTCGATCTGTCGTCCCTCCAGAATGATGTACAACTTGCCAAAGAAAACTACCGTGAAGCTAAACGAATTCTGCGTCACGCTACGGTTGCCTCCCGCTCTCCTGCCCGCAACTCTCCTTTGGACCTGTCGTCCAACTCTTCCCGCAAAGACCAAAGCGTCACTAGCAGTGAGGTCTGGGACATCTTCCATGACACCGTCCGTAAGCTACGCGACAACCCGATGCCTCCACCGTCATGTACCTCCTTCGTCCGCAATACCCGCACTCACGTTTGGGTTGCTTCGACATCCAGCCACGAGGGACACAAACGTGTCGCCTCTCCTCCACCGGCTGCCCACAAGAAACGAAGAACACACGACACTTCTCTGTCGGCCCGCCCGACGTCAAGCGCCGCCCCTCCTCCGCCGGCAACACTGACGACACGTCTTTGTCACTCGGTGCGCTCCTCAAAACCGTAAAAGAGACAATACCGGACTGCTTTTTGTTCAAACCCTCGCAGTGTACGTACGCTCCCATCATCAATCAGGGCCTCAAAACTGGATTTGGCTTCGTCCTACGGGACAGTGACTCCACGGAACCTTCTCGGACAATCTGCGACCTTACTGATATGCCTCCTCCGAATCGAGGGCTCTCTCCTTGGCAAAGGTGACCCCCTCATCCTCGACAAGGAGGCGCCTGCCCCACGACCCGGCCGTGAAAACAGTTTTTTCCGATCGTTTGGGGATGGCCCCACGAGCCCACGCAACGTTGACACATACACAGAATGCGAATTTCTATACAGTGAAATAAAAATGGACTTTGGAACTGCTTTCTTTATTCCCAAGAAGGCTGACATCCCGACCTTCGTCCTTTACGAAAACGACAAATGCCTACGTCTCAGCTTACGCGCGGCCTCTCAAGCAGAAGTTCTCAACGCTGCCATCAATGCCTTGTGTGAAAAGCTCTCTGCGGACGCAAGCCTTGAAGAAATTCGTAACCTGTCGTCCCTAATTTCACAACGTTTCCAGAAGGCAGGCTTTGCAACCTACCATTCTTTAAATTGGTCAACCTGAGCGCTATTTAACAATACTCTACTCCTTCGTGAAATAGCCCTGTCATCCGCCAACAACCTGAACGTTTCCACACGACACCGTCTCCGCAATCAACCCATCCATGAATCGGACACCCTTTTCCGTGGCCTTATCCCAACCCTGGCCCTACACTTGGACATCTCAAGAAAGCCAAAACCACAAAAACTCAAACGCTCTTTCAGAAGAACAAGTAATCCAATCCCCGTCCCCAGCAGACGACTCGTATAAAACCACGGCCTCAACGCCTCCTATTCTTCCGAACGACAATTCTTCCTTTCAGCCGAGAAACCAACAGCCTTTTTGGACCGACCCTGCTCGCTCCCGCTCCGGTCAACACAACCAGTAGAAGCGAGCCGCAACTCCCGACCACCGAAGTCGCCTCTCGTCACCAGGGGGCAGGAGTAACTGTCGCAAGAACCAGCAATGACACCTCCCGCCTTTCCTGCCTTCCAGTCGGCGCAAGACTCCGCCACTTCTTCCCGGCCTGGCAGAAACTAACTCACAACTTGGAAATTCTTTCAATCAAAAAACATGGCTTCCGGCCGACACTCCTACAACATTCACCACTGTTGCCCTCCCCCCATGGAAGTTCTCGCCACCGACCACACAACCCCTTTTGTTCGAAGGCTCAGAACTCCTGCGGAAAGCCGCAATCAAGGAATGCCACAACCCAGGCCCAGACTTTTACACCTCCATTTTTTCACGCGACCAAAGAAGTCTGGAGGCTCTCTTCTGATTTTCGACATGAAACCGCTCAACAACTACATTCTCAATGAACACTTCAAAATGGAAACTCGAGTCCAGCCACCGCTCGTTCAAACAAAACGACTGGACAGTTTCGATTGACCTGGAAAACGCCTATCTCCACGTCCCTCTTCATTCGGCGATCACCCACCTATTTCGTTTCACCTACGACCGAAAGGTCTACGAATTTCGCTGTCTTCCCTTCGGACTGAATGCAGCCCCAAGAATTTTTATGATGGTCTTAAAACCAGTCCTGGAAAACCTTCATCAACAACAAATCCAAGCCAGCGCCTATTTAGATGACTGGGCTCTCAAAAATCCGGACCCCCACGCTCTGGAACTCAACAGGGACAAAACAATCTCCCTACTAAACCACCTGGGTTTCGGTGTGAACCACGCAAAGTCACGTCTCACTCCAGCCCAAACATTTACGTTTCTCAGAGCTTCATTCGACCTACGAACGGCAAGAATATCCCCTTAACCAGAGCGAATAGAAGACCTCCAACACATCTGTCTCTTTCGGCTACAAACAAGCTTTTCCGCCCGAGAACTGAATTCCCTCATCGGAAAGATGGATGCAATGGCAAACCTGGTCCCTTACGGCCGATGGATGGTAAGACCCTTTCATCACCACCGAATAGACAACGGGTCCATCAATCAACACCATCCCGACAATCCAAACCTATTCCGCAACGATTTTCCCTTCGAAACCCTGCTATGGTGGTCCGACATCACAAACCTGGAGAAGTCACAACCGCTCCACGAACCCCCACCCGATCTCCTTATCTTTACAGATGCATCAAAAACTGGCTGGGGCTCACACCTTAACAACCAGGAAGTTTCCGGCATTTGGCCGACACCATGCAAAGACCACAGCAATGTCCTAGAGCTCCATGCAATCCTGCTGGCCCTTTAACACTTCCTTCTCCAAATCCAACACAAAGTGATCCAAATCCAAGCCGACAACACGACAGCCCTGGCTTACACCAGGAAGGAAGGTGGCACAAAATCAAGATCCCTACACAGACTTACCTCAGGAGTCTTCAACCTGTGCATACCAAACAACATCAGTCTTTTACCACTCCACATCCCAGGCAACAGAAATGTGATCCATCTGCAACAAGAAATCCATCTGCGAATCTCTCTTCAACATCTGGGACACTCCGGTGCTGTACCTATTCGCCACGAAGCACAATGCCAGACTTCCCCACTACATCAGCCTGATCCCGGACAAAACAGCAGTAGAAGTAGACGCCCTAACATTACCATGGCACAACCTGTACGCTTATCTCTTCCCTCCATTCAAACTACTTCAACAGGTCCTCTGGAAAATAGAAGAAAGCCAGAGCTTGTTCCTCCTAATAGCCCCGCTCTGGCCATCAGCAGCGTGGTTTCCACTCCTCCTAGACCTTGTAGTCGACACTCCACGAAGTCTACCCCTTCAACCAGATCTTCTATCACAACAGAAAGGGTCAAAACGACACTCAAACATTGCAAACCTCAACTTACACGGGTGCCTACCATCATCAAACTCCTCCAAAGGCTGGAATTTATAATGAAGAACCAGAACACATCGCCTGAAAGGCAATCAGAAACTGCACCAACCGCATGTACGACTGGTCCAAGTGGATTCATTGGTGTATCACAAAACATACAAATCCAATCGATCTCCCTTTACCCGACCTCCTGAAATTCTTCACAGACTTGTTCAACATCGACAAACTAAACGGGTCAACAATCCTCGTTTATCGCTCTGCCCTAAACTCGGTTTTCAAAGCCGCCAACAGGACCAAACTTCTAGACGACTATCGCATCTCAGCATTACTACGTTCATTTGAAAACGAACGCCCTACAACCAGACGAACCGTAACCGACTGGGACCTAACCCTTGTCCTACAATCTCTAATGGAAGAACCATATGAACCCATGCAAGACAGCTCTCTACATCTCATGACCCGCAAAACTGTCTTCCTCGTAACCTTGGCAGCCAGCCTAAGATATTCCGAAATCCAAGCCCTCTCTGCAGACCCTGCCTCCTGCATTTTCGGCCCAAACTTTTCCTCTGTCACGCTACACCCAAGAGCATCCTTCGGAGCAAAAATACAGAAACCATCTGAACCATCGAAACCAATCACGTTTCCAGCCCTTCCCAAAATTCTAGGCAATGAACCTGAACGTCTTCTCTGCCCAGTCAGAGCACTGCTGCGCTTCTACCTAGCCCGAACACAACATGAAGACATTCGTAGACGCAAAAACCAACTCTTTCTCCCTGTTGACTCCCAAAACGGCAAAACTTCTGCCGCTATGGTATCACGTTGGATAAGAAAAACAATCGAGGCAGCTTACGACAAACAAAACATAAGTAAGAGCATGAGGGTGACGGCTCATGAGGTTAGCGCAATCTCCACATCATGGGCCCACCACAATCGAAGAAATACTGGCAGCAGCGTCCTGGCACCATCAATCAACCTTCGCCTCCCACTACCTGAGGGATATGTCGAGAGAAGAATCTGGACTACACCGGCTAAGACCAATCGTCGCAGCCAGAACCGTGGTCAAGCCCCCTTAAGCACTTAGAACTAAGCAGAAGCAAGCCATCCATGAAGAGAGCAAGCCACCCAGATGGAAGCAAGACCCACAAACAACGGTCCTTTCAGGGCCACCAATCCCTAAGAGATCCAATTACCTGTTCCACAATGTTCTAATAAAGTGCAAAAAATTTCTTTCCAGAAAAATTTTTTGGGGAAATCCTGCTTGCATCCCGGAGCGCCCATCCAGGCGGTGCCCACCACCTATCTTTGACGAGGTCTCCTGTGTAATGCTAAATTATCAGGTTAATATGTTTTGTCAAACAAGAAAGAACATTTTGCCGGCCCCCAGCCAGGTCGGCTAAAAATGGTTTCTTTTTGCCTAAAACATACTTAACCTTACTCCCGCCCTACCTCTCCTCTCGAGTCACCGCCTGACAATTAAGAGTAAGATGAATGTCGAAAGCGTCCACGCTCTCGCTTTTATACGGGAGGACTGCGTCGCGCATGCACAGTGGGATATACAATCAGGCGTCCGTACACCGGAAGAAACCTCCAGGGTAACATCACATTCGAGGAATGTAATGCTAAATTATCAGGTTAAGTATCTTTTAGGCAAAAGAAACCATTTTTAGCCGGCCTGGCTGGGGGCCAGCAAAATGTTTTTTTAACGGCACACTTGACGTTTTTGTTTGTAATTTAAGTAATATTAACAGCCACTAGCAGCAATAAACGTAATATTAGAAAACAAAAACTAATCGTTTGATGTTTAAGGTAAGGTTTAACTGATCCGAAGTCAAAACAGCAAAGGAACACAAATAAACTTTCCTGTAAGGTTTCAAATACTGCAGTATTGCTGTACTCTTTAGTCCACATGAAACCTTACTGCTGTATTAAAATGTTTTACCATTTTTTACTTTTACACACGATAGGTCATCTAAAGATTGGTGCATTCTACTTAGCTAAATGACATCGCTGGAAAATGGTTAAAAACTAATCATCTAGTGTGTTTAGCACTACTATACAAGTAATTCAGGGTTCGTACGAGTCCTTGAAATCCTGGATGAAATTCTATGCGTGGAAAAGTGCTTGAACATTTTGAAAACTGTGATATGTATCACCAGTAGGTTGATGAACGGAAAGTAGACTATCTTTATTATAATATCGGAGGCCGCCTAAAAGGAAAGCCTAAAGGAAAGCCTAAAGGACGGCCTAAAGGAAAACCACTTCTCCCCTCCTCCGCCCGCATTGAAAATGCACTCTCCCACTCTACCTGCAGCCAAAAAGGAAACAGCCATGAGTGGTCGATCAATCTGACAAGTCGTCGGGAAAATGTCCCGGGAAATGTGTCCCGGGAAATGTGATCGTCCCCGTGCAAAGCACGGGCTTCCTCTAGTTTGACTGAAGGACACTAAACCAATTGGTAGTCAATTGCGTAGCCTCACACTGTTCTGCCTTTGTTCCGACATCAAAAGTTTTGAAAGTTGGGCTATGGTTTTAATTGTATTTACGTGTATAATGGTAGACATAGCAGTAAGGCTTCACGTGGACTAAACAGAACAGCAACTGCAGTATCTGAATCCTTTCAGGAAAGTTAATTTGTGTTTATGTCAACAACTTGGTTTATTTTAGAACACGGGTCCACGATTATACGTTACTTCATGTTAGCGGGGCGGCGTCTTGAATTTACTGGTTTTCTCCACGGTTTCGGTGCATGAGCATGTCTGTAAAGACGTTGTTTGCAGCATTATTGTCAGTAGCGGCACCAGGAATAATTTGCAGGGCGGCGGGGGGCGCGGGGGCACACATTATCAATTGCTTTCTAGAAAATAACAGTAATTTGAAGTTTTATTAATGTATTTACTTATAAAAAAAATGCCTGTACGAATAGGCCTATGTACGAATAGGCCTACGTCGAGAAAACTCTGTTGTGCAAGGGATGGGACCATG
>JAHWFP010103069.1:3275-13926 GCA_023313725.1 Lithobius niger | reverse complement strand
CCCCCCCCCCCCCACCCGGGCCCACGTGATTATTGTTAGACCATTGTTTCAGCATTGTTTGCTTCGATAAATTCTTTTTCTTCATCTTTCTTAGGGAAAAGGTATTGTTGTTATTAGCATTGTTAAAGCAATGTTTGCTGAGGGCTGGCGAAAAGGTGGCAACTACCGTTTTATGGGTTAAGATTACATGCTGGCAAGCGAAGTGGGCAACGAACATTTTAGCTTTAAAACGGCAGGGTGACGTCAAACCACTATATGAACTAATTCGTAATAAGGATAATGCTTCCTCTTCACGTTTTCTCAAAGTGCGTGTGAATTGTTGACTCGCAGCGTTGTTAGCATTTGTTTGGTCGAAGTCTACGTCTTGCGGCTGGCCTTGGCTGACTGGCATTATTGCCAAAACAATGTAAAACTATAAAACTGATCGTTCAGGGCCCCATAACTCCGAAATGGCTCGACCAATTGAAACTTCTATTTCTATAAATGGCACATCTCCGGAAGTATCTCTTTCAAATGAGCTAAGGACCAGCTTTCTAGGACAAATGGTTCAGTCGTGTAGAGGCCACTGTATAAACGTGTCCAAATAACAAGAAGTCCAAGCCAAAAATGAAACTCACGATTCCAGCTCAAATCCAGATCTCCGAAGTGACAAATCGGAAATTAATAAAAGTTGGTACACGGGTTCACCAAGTTCAACAAAGCTTATATATAAAATTTGAGTGGAAAATATTAAAAGGCAGCGGAGAAATTAAGCATCGAAATTTCAGCTTTAACATGAGAGAGACCGAGGGGCCGGGGGGGGGGACTGTACTGACCTACATAAGCGCCACTTGCAGCAATAAAGGTAATATTAGCCGCTTCTGCTTGACCTTGCGGTTCATCACGTTATGAAGGTGTAGGACCGTTTAGCCAAATCCTGTTTCGCCTTATCCCGTTTTGCCGATTAATTTTCTTTTTCAAATGACGTGCCTCGCTCTCGCTACCGCGCTCGCTACGGCTAAACATGTACACCAGAAACCGCAACTACTCACAAATTCTTTCCGATTAGGAATCCATCTTTCTCCAACGTAAAATTTTCAAAGAATACTTGGATTCGGCAAAACGAACGGAAATCTAGAAACGGGTATATGTCGTTCTGAATGTTACAGGAGATATTTAAACGAACGCTGTGGTTATGAAGCTGTTATGGTATGAACGGAAATCGTGGAGGGGGGGGGTGCTACAGTGGCCCATAATATGATTTTTTTTGGTATCGTAAAATTGGAGTGCTTTGGCCTTGATCCCTAACATGCTCTCACTGTTCCAGTCGATTACCACGAGCAAACCTTAACTTGTTTCGGCGGTTGGTTTCTTGACCCACCATTTTGTTATTAAGCTGCCATCAATAAAACTGCTTGCCAGGAAGCCATCCGTAATTGATATTACACATGCAGAAATCCAGGAAAGAAATCATTCTGTGTCCTTCCCTTCCTCCGCACCGTTTCCCCAATTTCGTTTTTAACAAGACATACCCGTACCTACCCTCTCACTACTGTCGTGTATTCTATGCATAAATAGCATTTGCAACATTTTCATAGATTTGATTTAATGTAGCAAAACCGTATAAGCCGGGAAGAACACAGTTTTTAAAAGTGAGTTATACTTGAGAATCAACATGGAAGCAAGCACCTTTTATTCTTTAGTTTCGAAGGTAAGACATGGATAAATTAAATAAGGTTTAGTACGTTCAGCCAATAAAGTCCCCCCTCCCCCACCCCACATCGATATTTTGCCCCAGGCCCCAAAAAAGTAACACTACGACGTCCCAGGCAGGACCCCCACACCAAAGTTGGGGGCGTAGGACTAACTACAGCGGGCCCCCCTCCCCCGACTGAAATCGTAAGAAGGTTACACTACGTTACAACATTCGTCGGCCGCAATTGTGCTTTATGGGTTGGTTCATTCATTAATCCTGGCTGCTTGTGCTTACGTTTGAAGGTTTCCCTGCCTAACAAGTTGACAGGTTTGCACTAAACTGGTCCTGCTCCATGCTTGTTGGATTGGAGTAGTCGTTTGTTGGAAGTGTAAAAAAAAATTCACAATACCCACAAATTATATTATTCATAGTCATCAAAACTCACGACGAGAAAAACCAATTTTTAGGCCATGCGGGCCCCTTGAGTCTCCTGGTTTTGGCACAGCGGGTCCACCTAACCTCCCCCCCCCCCTTCCTGTTGTGGGGGCCCTAGACTTAGGCTAAAGTGGTGTTTTATGTACAATATGATTGTCGAATAGCACGAAAGAATACTGCAGGCAAACTTCTTAACAGGAAATACAAATTCGGATTGTGGTTTTGGTGGGTTTTATATAGTTTTGCGATTTCAGGCCGAGATGCGTAAGTTCATCTCAAACATATCCCCCTTTCAAGAGACTTCTGCGAAAGCTTAAGACGTTTTTTCTTACCTTTTTTTTTTTCAAAGCGTTAAAAAAAAACACAAACAACACAAAAAAACAAACAAACAAAAAGTAAAAAAAAAAAACACAGCGTTTTAGAGTTTAGCACACCCGAACACACCCGGAAGCGTCGCTCCAGTGAGTAATCTCCCATCACACAGGAAAATCGGCCACAAAACAAGCTGCTTGGTAATTCATTTAGGCAGCCAATGGTGTTGTTGTCGTTGACTGTTATCATTATTATCGTAATTATTATCGGTATTCCACGCCCCGCCCTCCCTCCTCGCAGAGCACCTCACCCTCCGTTCCTCTCACTCTCCACTGTGACTAATGGTCGTGGGAGGGGGGGGGGTGTACAAAACGGACATGTGCCGAGTCCATCACACCTGGTGTGGGTGACCAGAACCTGCGTATTAGCGAGCCATCTGGTCAAGGGATCGCGTCGTGTGCGCATGCGTCATAGCTACGTGCGTCACCAGCGTTCAGGGGTGACTTGTCACTCAAGTGGTTGAGTGAAGTCACCAAAAAGAGCGGAGGGAGTTGTGGGAAGGGGTGATGGGTTGAGGGAAGGGTGGGGGGGGGGAGGCCGGCACCCATGCTAATTCGAATAGCGTCAATAATTATGACGTCATCATCAAAATACACTCACCGTTTTAACTGAATCTTTTGTTCCGAGAGGGTGAGTGAGACCTGAGCGGGGTTGGGTCTCAAATAAATAGTTCATTCATTTGGCCAAAAGGTGTGGAGGAAATTCGGAAGAAAATCGCACGTTTACATTTCCAAAGTTTAGAAATTCGGGAGCAAAAAAAAAAAAAACGAATGTCTTATAAAATTACTTTTGCAGCTTGTTTTGACTTGGAACTTTTGATGTCGGGCGGTGAATCGATTTATCCATTTCAGCCTCAGGAAAATAGTTGACTTCAAGGGTTAAAGTAACAAAATCGTGATTGACTTACTTCCAACTTTTTGTCAAATACGTTTGAAATTTCATGGAAATATCAAGGTTATACGGATGCAGGAGACCTAGTGATTTTTTGTAACAAGACTGGATCAAAACAGAGCTTCGAAACTTTTTAAGGCCACGTAACAAAAAAAAAAAAAAGTTTAGTTTTCATGACTACCCTGCATCAAGTAATTTTTATGAGTTGAACTGTATTAAAAATTTGGTTTTCTGCACTAGAGTCCCATATGCCCAACGCTTCCGCTTCGTTCATATGGCCGTAAAATCCCACAATGCAACTTGCCGTGATGATATTAACAGTAAGGAAACAGTAAGATCTGGCGTAGCTTAAATAAGCTAAGTCAGAGCCGAAAGTCACGAACCACGTGTCGCCTGTGTACAACAACTCACATAGATTTTTCTTGTTTCCCTGATTTTAAGGATTTCTATAATGCAGTGTCGTATTATGCTGACATATGCTTCTCTGCACGCTTTAGATTTTTTTTTTTGCACTATACTATAGTGTAGCACTTGAAACATAGTGGAATGAATAGATTGTTGCACGGCAGGCGCCACAGGAAGCGCTTCCGTCGGGGAAGGCTTGTCCTCCTGTCGGGGAGTAACAGCTATTGTCGTCGGGGAACAACCAGGAGGACGGAGTCTACATGACGACATAAAATTTGTATAAATTTGGGGGGGAAAGCTGAAAAGAGGTTTGGCCGTTTTGTTTGCCAGTAGTCCTACTATTGCTATACCTCATCACTTCCATGATTCATTAAGAGCAGTCTTAGTTAATGCAGAAACGTCAATTAAATAATACAAAACAAAACTTGTTAAGGATTCCAGCTAAGTTTTTGTCGTTTGAATTCGTGATATCAATGCACTTGGTGAAAATCGTGTACAGTGAGTGACTGAACTGATATCGTCAGATCGTCAACGCCATGATTTAAGAGGCATCTTATAGTTATGAGACACGTTTGTGTTGACAATACTTGACAAGTTATCTCTAAAAGGAAGGCCCGTTTAAAAAAAACCAACGCACAACGCAAAAATTGTGAGGGGTCACACGGACCCAGACAAATGGAGCAACAAGGGCTAAGTGGTAAAAGCACCGGCCTCCCAACCAAAAGGACGTCAATTCAAAGTCAGCCTCTAGCCAATACGGGACTTAAAAATTCACTATTTTTATTTGGTCGTGTACCTTTAAGGGCCCACTGTGTATTCTTGCTAGGGTTACGGCCGAAACGTCAGCTAAATGTCTACAGAACAAATCTTCTTAAGCTTTGCCACCAAGTTTTCATCAGTTGACGTCTGATAACAATTAACTCCATAAAACCAAGTAAAGAATCAAAATTGAAGACTAAGTTGGCGGCTTGATTTGCTAGTAGCCCTTTTCCTCTTGGCCCATCGCCACCGTGATTTAAAACTAATTCTAAGTTAATTCAGGAACGTCAGCTAAATCTTCTTCTGTTTGAAAATAAGCAACAATTCTTTTCAAACCTCAGTGTTAGTTAATGTTCATGTAATAATGTTAAAAGAAAAAGTTTAATTCATCGGTTAATTTAATTTGTAAGTAAAATTGATAAAAAAAAAAATTTTTTTCGACCTCTCTTGCTGAAGAATGTTTACGAAAAACATTCCACCGAAATTTGCTTAACTGTGAGTTGCAAACGTGTCTCGGGAAGCCGAAAATTGGTCCTCAAATAGTGTAAAATTCTTCAGCTCCGGACCCCGCAGCGCTCCCCCAGACACCCTAGTTGGTTTCCCCGGCACCTCCCAAAGTAGAACAACTTTTAACAAAACTCTTAATTTACTTTGCCCCCCCCCCCCCCAACTCCTCAGTCGTTGCCCCCATCTGGAGTTGGCTGACACCACTACTACATTGTTGCTTTTGCGTCACTGGGCCGTCCCATCAACCTGTTGACAATGTTGTGTTGAATAATTTCAATCTTGTATTTGGCTAGAAGAGCTTTTTAATTCGACGTGTCACATGTCGAATTAATGTGGTTGTGGCCAAAAAACGGGGGTACGGGATTTACGTCAGCGACATCTCCTCAAAAGCCAGGCACATTTGTTCAATTCTGATCCGGCGAAATTCAAGTATGTTGGTGGGTCACTTGCAGTGCGCAAGTACAAAAGGTATTATGCTGAACAGAATATACACACGCCGTTTGAAGTATGATAACCTCTAAACAGGTCCTTAAGCGAAAAACAGTCGCCCGATAGTGTACGATCTGTGAATGACGTCAGCGAAATGTCATCGTAAAGGTGTGCGCTCATACGAAAAATTGGCGGAAAAATTGGCGTGTAACTGCGCAATTCGGCAAGTCAGCTCTTCAAATTGCGGTCGGTTAGAGACTAACACGGACATCGAGATGGCTACTCTCTTATCGCGAAGTACAATACAAAGTGAGTCGTCACTTACCTTTAGCGGTAATCTGGATGGTACACGGAATTTTTACGGTGGAATTTGGACGGTACATTGAATGTGAGGCGCGCATAGCCTGGTGCGATTTATTACAGTATTTTATTACGCTTATTTGTGGTGTTGTTTCTTATTGAACGAGTGAACAAAGCGAATGATGTCCTATTTTTACAGTGGCGGACTGGCCAGGGAGGGAAGGGCGGATATTCCTCCTAGCCTTGAATTCTCCGATTTTCTTTAAAAATCCGTAGCAGGAAGACTCGCGCAAGTTATATTGGTTCGATATTAGTTTTACCAACAGATTTAAAATTACAAATAATAATAATAAAGATAATTAAAAAATGCTAGTAAAACAAGTACTTTGTATTGAGTAACCTAACAAAAATTGGCCACATGAAATTGCAGTGTTATATTCAATGTCGAATTTGTCACAATTTTCGTGTGAATATTTTAACTTTTGTTAATACACCTAAAAGGTGTAAATAAATTTAAAGTAGTCAACCTCACGTACTCTCAACGCAATATGATTTCTCCTACTCCCTCCCCCCCCCCCCTCCACCAAATTACCTGCTGAATTTATGAAATATGGTGTTCGAAGATTTAAAAAATGTAAAAGTCTGATGAACAAGAAAAACGGGTACGGGAAACTGTAAAACAACGAAGCTTTCAGTTTTTTTTTTTTTGTAAGAAAACCAATATCAGCGTCCGATGAAAACTTATCTGGTCAGTGATTGCATCGTCGCACACAAGATTCTGGCTCATTTGCCGTATCGTAGTATAGCAAAAGTTACGAGACATTTTTTTAAATATAATGTGCAATATAGGAGATATTCTTAAGTACACCACGCATTCAGATTTTTTAGTAGTGTCCTGTTAATATGTCTGCCGTTACAACTGCATACATCAATTACACATGTTTCTTTATTCTGCCATACAACACGTCGAATTACTAATGCAGTGTAGTGCATCTTGTTATCTAAATAATTGCACTTAGTATAGAAAAGGGCTATCAGCCAAATTCCACCACTTCAGTATAATTGGAGCCAACTACATGTTTTTTTTTTAACTCGAGTCAGAAACCACTCGGTTCACGTGATCTATTCTTATGCTAGGTTCCCTTCTGATGCCGTCACAATCGATGTTTGTGAACAATGCTGACGCACAGTGTGATGGGGCGCATGAGTATAGGGTCGGACTGGATTAGTTTTTTCCATCTGCCCGACAGTCAAAAAAGGACACCGGTCAGGGAGGGGACTTCTGTCCTTTTAAAAATGTGTTATTACCTAAAACTAATAATTTTTCTTGGGGGGGGTGGGAGGCGATTGTGGCTTTACAGTGTTTTGCTATCGACGGTGGTATGATGACCTTATTTTGCAAGATAAATACACTTTATTGGACAAATTCACTACAAATGTAATTGCAAATGGTCGAACCCTAATAGATGCAATTGTATGGACCGGAAGAAGGGAAAATGTGCCCCGTCGCTTTGTCCAATATAAATTGCATATCTTGCCTTTGTATCTGTGTGAAACATTCAACATTAGCACTTTGCCTTATTACCTTAACTTATGATACACAGTACCATAACTTGAAAACAACGTAATATGTGTTTTAGGTTCATCATTACGCTAAAAAAAACTGACTTAAACGGGACGGAAAGCCAATGGGCTCGAGATTGGTTTTATAAATACGGATGCAAACCTATTTACGTTACCTTTTGGACTTATACGTCAGACGCCTCAGTGGGGAATCGAACCCAGGACCTTTGAAATCAAAGGGCAAGGTCCTATCGCTGAGCCATACTGACGACCCTGTACCACGCTGACCTCTCACACCACTCAGCCACTACGACCTCTCTGAATGCAGTATTAATTCTCTTCTTTAAATAATGATTAGGGAGTAATAAAGTTTCGTCGTAACAAATATGCTGTAGAAAATATGCTGATAAGACTCATTACCTTCACCGTAGTTAGTATAGGATGTAACAAAAGGTTGTGTCAAAACTTTGGTGACCAATTCCTTATGTAAATCTAACAACATAATTCCTACAAACATTTAGCCAAAAACGTCTTATTCTTAAGTTATCACATGAATTAATAACCCATATTCTTCCCTCCCCCCTACTATCTGGCGACTGCAAACACAAAATGACAATAGGAAAGTAGTGAACGAAGGCACCTAACTGAAGGTACTGAACGAATGCTGTCGAGTTTCAAAGTCAGGCTGTGAAGGAAAAATGTCTCTCTTGCCCAAATTTTGTTTCGGGAAGGGGGTAAGCAATAATTGAAAATTTCGTTGGTCAGCGACGGTTAATGTTGGCTTGATAACACCTTCAGAGGTTTTAATTCCGTGAACTGATGCATGGTCGAAACTAAAAAAAAAAAAAAGGCATACATGTTGAAATGGTAAAAATCAAGCAACTACCACTGGACTATATTTGTGGGGGTCATTTATTTCTTCCCTTCTTCCCAGGACATATTTTTCGGCAAAAGGGATATTTTTCTTTAGTCTGACTTGAAACTCGACAGCATTCGATCAATACCTTCAGTTAACTACCTTCGTTTACTGCTTTCATATTGTGATTTTGTGTTTGCAGTCGCCAGACCGTAAGGGGGGGTTTGGAATTTGGGGTATTAATTAATACGATAACTTAAGAACAAAGCGATTTTGGCCAAATGTTTATAGCAATTATATTGTTAGTTTGTCCTAAGGAATTAGTTCCCAGTTTTGACACGACCTTTTGTTACACCCTTTTTAGAATTAAAAAAAAACTCCGGTTGTGATGAGACGTGAACCAACCTCTATCGATTTTCTTACATAGCACATACCCACCAATTTGTCCACTCAGGCATGCTGACATTAGAAAAGAAAAACGAAATCTTGTGATGATCAGGTAAGGTTTAAACTGGACCAAAGACAAAACGGCAAAGAAACACAAATAAGATTTCCGGTAAGATTTCTGGTACCAAAATGTTGCTGAAGTGTTAAGTCCACGCGAAATCTTACTCCTGTCCTCGAACATTGCAAGCGCCAAAATGTTTCAAATGTTTTTTTTACAGTTTTTACATTTGAACCAGGTCGGTAAGGATCGGTGTCTAACACTTGGCCTAACAATATCATCACCGAAAACCGGCAAAAACTAATCGTCATCGCTATACAGTGATGAATTGAAAGGAGGCGACTTGACTAAAAAAAAAAAAGCCAAAAATTAATTAAAAACTAAATCAATTAATTAGCCACACACACCTCACGTAATTTCTTTATGTGTGTATCTGATTTGCATTAATTCCGAGCTACATGATTTTAAATTTAGCCAGAATAAGCATTGGTATAAGTAATGCATTACTCAATGAATAATCTTCGAAACAAAGCCGTTTTGTATTATTATTTCTATGTGTAGGCGTCGAAATATTTAAAAGGCTTGCCCTAATTTAATCTTCATTTTATAAAAAAACTTATTAGCCTTTTCTAATATTTACAGAAATTACATTTTTTTTATTTATTTATTTTTTTTTTGGTGGTTTCAGTGGTTGAGGGCAGCAGCAATGTTTCACGTGGACTTAACAATTAGGAATATTGTGGCATCTGAAACCTTACACGAAAGCTTATTTTCGTTCTTTTCTGTTTGGACCCTACACGAAAATAATTTTGAACATAATGTGAATATAATATTGGCTACGTTGTGTTTCTTCGTTTGATACTAATACAGCTAATTTCTGCTTCTGGAAATCGTCAAATTAAAATGTAATGAAGTTTTGTCTTCACGCTGCATCAAAGCGCCCGCAACGTCATTTAATATTCCTAAACGACATTATTGTCGTTTCTTTGGCACACTATATTAGTTTTAGTCTGTAGAGACGTTGTATTGACATATCCAAAAGTGTTACCTGAATGGCATTGGTGGTCATCGTTTATCCTCCTCAGACCCGAAGGAATTTTTTTTTTATCAGTCGTGGGATTAAAACCAGCATTCTCTTGGTTTGGAGAAGAGGATGCTGACCACTGGGCTGTACTTGCTCGCTTTGCTCGGGGACCCCGTACAAAGCTCGCATTGTGCCTGGATCCTTACTTTTTATTCCGTCTTGCAGGTGTGCATTGTAATGTACGTCGGATTTGAGCAGGTTAATGTAATATGCAATAATAAAATAGATCGTACCGTGCCCCGTAACTCCGAAATGGCCACGACGTTTAGATAGTAAATGACAACTCGGTCGTTAGGAAAAGGGCACAATCAGTAGTAATAGCCCTAGGGCCTTTGTGGACAATACTGTTTTCGCCGTATTAAATTGCTGGGAGGGTCATGAATATTTTGGACCCTCTCAAAGGGGGGGTTATACATTTTTCAGATCCCGTCAAGAGGAAGGGGGTCAAAACACACTGACCAAACTGGAAGAAAAAGTCATTTTTAACCTCAAAAATGGCACTTTCAACAGTCAAAATTTCTAAAAAAGCCTCAGCTACGGGTGGGGGGGGGGGGGCCTAGCCCCCCCCCCCCCCCCCCCCCCCCGGGGGGGGGGGCCCCCCCCCCCGCCAACCCCCAACCCTCCCCCCATGATGTGAGTATTTACAAGGTTTTGAAGCTGTTTGTAACAATCCCGCAAGTATAGTTTATATGTACAAAGAACTTTGCAGAAAAGCCTTGGCACCTGGTTTCTTGGCTTCTTCTGTCTTTCAGTGTTTGCTATGCTCCGGATGTGGTCATACAAGCAAACACTGTGTTTATCATACTTATATGACTCTTGCCAAGAGATGGGTATAAGGAACATTTTATAGAACATTTTTAACCCAACGCGTCGTTTCATTAAAATTTTTTTCAGGGACTGGAAGGTTTGGTGGTCACGTTTTCATTTCCT
>JAHWFP010103068.1:16822-29337 GCA_023313725.1 Lithobius niger | reverse complement strand
GGGAGGTGGGGGGGGGGTGTGCCTGGTTCTCCATATGGCGGTGCAAGTTACAATAATGGTGTACGAAGATGTGGGTGGCTCACTTCTCCGGCATCTTTCTAGTTGGGATGCAAATAAAGTGGATTTATGGTTGTATCCTGAGCATGTAGCACATAAGAAGTTATGAAGCTTCAGTTTTGGTTTTAAGTAAGTTAGTTGGTGAGAGCTGGTTGCAGATTTCGAAATTTAAGCTCTTTAATTCCTCATCAACATGTTTTAAATTTTCATCCATAAGTGCTATTGAAATATTGACTCGCGGCAACCTTCTATGTATCGGTGACTGCCATTGGCCCCTACAATTTTTAAACGCTTTAAGCTTTATGAATTCTTGCAGCATTAGATTTAAAACTCGCGGCAGTTTTTGTAAAACCCCAAAATGCTTTATTTATTTTTACTTTCACCCACACATTTTATATCGATTCAGCATGCACAACTGTATATTTCGTCAAGTCTCCAGCAACACTGTAGAATTCATAACCAAGAACATCGTTGTCATCTAAGAAATCAGATATATCCACAGAATCGCTGACATTTGCATCTTCACCGTTTCAATGGCTACATTTTATATGTTTGTGGCTTTTCGCTTCAAATACACATGCAGAGTCGTGAGATGAATCAATCATTCACTCTCTCTCTCTCCCGAACCACGCATTATAATTTTTGTTTAGTCAGAATTCCCTTTTACCGGTGCAAACGATTTTTTAAGCGTAAGAAACACGAGTCAATAGTCACTAATGGGCATTTTATGTAGTACATAGTATATTCTCATTGCTAAGTTATGGGTGTTTTAGTCAAGTCGGAAGATGTTGTTAGCTAAGTGGGAAACCCATAAGAAGACTGGGGAGGGAAAAAAGTAATCCTAATAAGCAAGCTGGTCTAGTTACGCTTACGCTTTAATGCACCTGAAGGGGAAGTCCTGGCAAATTGTCTCGAGCACCTTGGTTGTTTAGCATAAACCTTGGAGCACTGCGCTGGCTGCTCTGAGGTTTTGGGAGCCCTGGTGAGTACTGGTTATTTTGTGTTTTAGGTTGATGAACGGTGGGTGAATGTATAGACAGTAATGAAACGACGACTGTTGAAGGGTAACGCCGTTGGTTTGTATTTACTTACAGAAATCCATTTGGTTTCTTATTACAGCCATGAGACACAGAAAGAGGGACAAATATTGATGCAATACGTCCAAATAGTAATTTTTTCAAAGCTTCATGATTTGACTACAAAATTGGCTCCATCTAACTGCACTGCAGGGCAACAGATCACAATGCATCAAGTGTAATTATGGAAGTAACGGGATTTAGTGTTCTGCCGGTGAAGGGGGGGGGGAGGGTGTGCTAGGAATACACTAATGTCACGAGCCAACATACTTTTAAGAATCTATATACAGGGTGTTTCATCTCAACGGAAGCGGGAGAATATCTCCTAACGTATGTGACATACATCATATACGGATACACAATGTCATGTTAAGGATGTTAAGGACAATCCACTGGTGTAACGTAAGAAGACCCGAGTCCATTCTTCAAGGTCTTCAAACTACTTTCTCCATACGTATTAACAATTGACACATTGTTCAAATTGCAAAACATGTAGAAATCGAGAAATGAAAGGCAGTAAAGAAAACAGAATGGAAATCGATCAAGATGTTAAGGAGTTGAAAATCGAGTGTTCCTCTTTGCTTTGGATATGATGATCAGATGAACTCGTGCTTACGCTTTTTCCAATTGTTCAAGACACTGTTGAGTGCAAATTTTCAACTAACAATGCAGGCACCTTCAATCTTATTGTGGTGCCCTGACACTTTAGTTGTCCTCAGGCGTAGATTATTTGATGGTGGAGAGCTTCCTCTTACTCCATCGCAACGAGCGGTCATTCTGTGTGAATTCACGTCTCCTCCCACTGATCTCTACAATGCTCATTGGGAGGATCGATGGCTTTCTATTTCTGTGCGAGTTGGTGGGCTAGTCTTGGGTGGATTAGATGCTTAATGTCCGGAAACGCTGGTGGCTGAATATACATGAAGTTTTTATTTTCGTTTTGGTTTCTCATGAGCCCTGGAATCCATGTCTTATTAACATCATAAAAAACAAAAATAAAAACCTCATGAATATTCTGCCACCAGCGTTTCAGGACAGTAAGCATCTATCTAGTCCACCCAAGACAAGCCCACCAACACGCACAGAAATGGAAAGCCATCGCACCTCCCAGTGAGCCTTGTACAGATCAGTGGGAGGAGAAAGTGTATTCACACAGAACAACCGCTCGTCGCGGTGGAGTAAGAGGAAGCTCTCTCCACCTGAGGAAGACTAACGGTGCCCATTTTTGAAAATTTGCAATCGACAGTGTTTTAAACAATTGGTAAAAGCGTAAGCATGAGTTCATCTGATGGTAAGGAGATAAGGTAAAATTAAGCAGGCGTTCCAACCCCTGGGAAATTCACTGCGCTCCTGTGCACACAGTAACATCATTCTAAAGGAATAAACCAAAACAGTGGGAAGGCATGATACTACCACCATTCATTTCATTTCAGAATCTCTACATGTTGGCAATTTGAACTGTGTCTATGGTTTATACTTACGGAGGTAGAGTTTGATAACCTTGAAGAATGGACTAAGGTCATCTCCGGTTACACCAATAGATTGTCCCTAACATCCTTCATATGACGTCACATACGTTAGGAGATATTCTCTCGCTCCTGTTCGAACCGTTGAGATGAAACGCCCTGTTTAAGTATTTTGCCTGGGCCTAATGATAGGCAAAGATCGGTAGACAGGGAAAGCAGTCATTATGACAACCAATCCAAAAGGGAGGTACTCGATACTATCTGGAAAGGACTAATAAGAAATGCAAACGTTGGACGACCTCCCCACTGTTCAGTGTACCAATTGAGGTGACGGTACCACGTCGCCAGGCCCCAAGACCACGACATTCACCGCTGTCATGTCATTGTGGTTCACAGTAGCTGAGGACAACGTGTTCACATAGCCATGTTTCTAGGTCCACCTGTTGCTGTGGTCCAGTCAATTGAAGAGCATCGCATGGGCAGTTCCACTGCACAAGCCTCGGCCAGACCTTTTGATTCTGACCGATGCGTTCCTGGAAGGATGGGGAGCGCACATCGGGCATCACCAGATATCCAGGTTATGGGTCACCTCCGACCAAAACCACATCAATGTTCTTGAACGGAAAGCTGTTCTTCGGCCCCTTCACCACTTTCGAAATCTCGTCTCAGGGAGAGTAGTTCAAGCCCACGCCGATAACACCACCACTGTCACCTTCATAAAAAAGAGTGGTGGGACAAGGTCTCGCCAACTTCATGAGGCCATGTCGGCAATCTTTGGCCTCTGCATCAGTCTGGCCACAACACTCCTGTCGCTCCACATTCCCGGGAATCGGAATGTCATTGCGGACTCTCTTTCACGTCTCAGACCACCGCCAGGAGAATGAACTCTAAAAATGAGCATTAACAGGTTACCATTGACCATCTGTGGCACCCCTTTCTACCTGCTTGCCACAAGGCACAATGCCAGACTTCCCCACTTTGTGAGCCCAGTCCCTGACGACCAGGCCTGGGCAGTGGGACGCGCTCACTCTGTCACGGAATCATTTTCACGCTTACCTCTTTCCACCATTTCATCTTCTCCCTCAAGTACTGCTAAAGATCGAGGCATCACAGGGTATCTTTCTATTGATAGCACCGAATTGGCCAACAGCAGCATGATTCCCTCAGCTTCTGGCCTTCTCATCGACGACTCCCGAAAGCTCCCCGAAGTATCAAGACCTGCTGTCCCAACAGCAGTGAACTCTTCTCTCTCACGCCCTCTCCTCCCTGCTACATGGGTGGCTACTATCATCCGACTTGTTCAGTAGGCAGGCGTTCTTGAACAAGCCGCACACATCGCAAGCAGGCCATTCACGCTTCAACCAACAGGTTTTACAACAGTTACTAGCAACGATGGTTTCGTTGGGGTCACCCAAGCAAGGTTAATCCTGTCGCTCCCCCTCTTCAAATTTTTCACCGACCTGTTTAAGGAGGGCCTCAAAGGCTCGGTTCTGATACCGTTCGGTTCTATACTCTGTATTTAAGGCTGTAGGTAAAACTGCCCTTCTTGACGACTTTCGCATCTCGTCTCTAATCAAGTCTTTCAAAATTGAGCGACCAGCAACTTGCCGCTATTTCCTGACTGGGTCCTTTCTGTCGTCCTAAACTCCCCTATGACATAACCTTATGAGCCTTTAGGGTGTGCTCATTGCTCACATCAACGTGCTTACCCGAAAGACGATCTTTCTGGTTATCCTGACAGCCAGTTAACAATGTAGCGAAGTACAGGCTCTTTCGGTTGATCCTACCTATGCTTTCACCCCAAAACATGCAGCAGTTTCATTGCCGCCAGGAGACCCCTTCCGAGCTAAGACCCAGAAACCTTGCGAACCTCCGACTCCAATCGTCATTCTGACACTTGCATCCATCCCCGGTGATGAACCAGAACGTTTCCTCTGCCCTATAGATGCTCTCCGTTTCTGCATTCAACGGACCGACAACAATGAGTTACAAAAAGGCAAGATGCAGCTTTTCCTTCCTTTCGTTAGGGACTTTGGTACGACTTCAGCCAGGATGATTGCCTCATGGATCAAGACCGCCGTCGTTAATGCATACGAAGACTTAGACATTAACTGTGCCGAGAACAACATTATCGTCACGGCCCAAGAACTTCGAGCCATATCTACATCCTGGGCGTTTCGCAGTAACATACCAGTCTATGAAATACTTGAAGCAGCATCTTGGAGGAGCATTTCGGTCTTTACGTCCATTACCTGCGCGACATGACTGCCCAGGTAGATGGGCTTCATCGTCTGGGACCCATTGTTGCTGCCAGGCAGTTTATACAACCCTCTTAAAGCAGTATTTATCTTTATTACACTTGCTTGCTGAGTAAATACTCAGCTCCCTTTCTTTTGGATAGAAGTTTGACGTTTTTTTTAGTTTCTGGTGTGTGAAGTTGTTACTTTAGGAGGTGCCAGCTCGTAACACTGGGGTACTCGTCAGGTAGTGCCCTCCGCCAGTTTGACACTGTCTACTTTAATGCTAAAAATATTGGTAATATATATTTTGGGTGGCAACTTTAACATTAAAAACCTTAAAATGCTGGGTGCAACCAGCTAATTTTTTTTTCTATTGCCTAACCAAAAAAGTACATTACCTGTAAGCCAACCCTGCGTCCCCTCTGAATCTTTGAGAGCGAAAGGATTAAGCACGGTCGCGCATTGGCACTTGTATAGGAAGAGTGCGATTGACATATGCGCACTGGGTTACGGAGCTGGTAGGCACTGATCTGTAAATTTCTTCTCTAGAGAAAAATATTCTAAGACAAGAATGCTAAAAATATGTGTATTTTGGGTTAGGCAATAGAGCAGTGACATTTGCACCATATTGGCTCCAAGTTTGGGTTTTGGAGGGCATAACTGCAAGGTGCACTACATAAAAATGGAGGGAAAAACAACGGAAGAGCGGATTTCTTAGGCTTGTTTTCTCCAACAACAGCGCGTTTTAGGTCCTAAGAAATCACCCTTCACAGCACCGGCTTCAGTATGACGCCCTGTTTCTGTTTCTCTCCGCAGTGCCCCTTGCAGCTAACCCATTAAGACTCCAGCATAGAGTTATATACAATAATACTACGTCGTGTCACTGCTCTATAGAAACCAGAAGTAGCTGGTTGCACCCAGCATTTTAATGTTTTTTTTTTTATCCAAAAGACTGCATGTGTGTATTCTCTTCGCTTACAGATAAGTTCAAATACGATAACTCCTTCATTCTTCACAGGAAGCAAATAAGTCGGTCATAGACCTTCCACGAAATAGCTACCAGCAGTGCGTAATAATACGTGAGGAAATGATGACTCTGTTTTCGTTCTACAACCATAAGGGGCTGAGGGGGAGGGGGGGGGGAGGAGGCAGGGACAAATCAAAAGTAAACCCAGATCCTAACCAAAAATGTACATTACCTATAGCCAACCCTGTATCCCCTCTGACTCTTTGAGAGCGAAAGAGATGAAGCACGGGTCGGTCGCGCATTGGCACTTTTATTACAGGCCGCAACAGAGCACGCCAAAAAAGGTGACTAAAATCAACGGTGGAGCAGGTTTGCTAGGTGCTCCCATTTCAACACCAAGCGGTGAAGTCCCAAACTAACCAACGTGGTTTCCAAAGTCTGCCAACTGATGCCGCCACTTAGCAATCCTGCCGCGTCGCTATTTGTGTTACCTTTTTGTGGAGCATTGTGGAAGGTAGAGCAGATAACGGCCTTTACGCTAGGAGGCTATGGTAGGCCCCACGGGGACGTAACGAATAGCCGAGCCAAATTCGGTATTGACTGAATAATTAGTTCTAATTTTAGTTAAATTTTTTTAATTAAACTGAAAATTTAATTTGCATAGAATTAAGAATTACAGACTTTACTTCGTCAACTAACGTACTTAATCAGCAAGTGATCAATTAGCAACACTGTACACAATTTAAATTGTTACCCTTCCGTCTGTAAGTTAAAGCGAGCAGAGATTTTAGAACCAACAACCATTCTCAAAAGCTTCTAACCTCAGTCATCGCCGATTTTTGAAAGTAACCTAGATTTCGCTTTCCTTTTAGGGAGGTCTGGTTTTAGTGAAATCACGCTTACTGAAGAACAAGGCTAGATACAAAATTTGAGGCTCGGTATTGTATAGGGCTTGGTGCTTGCACGATGTTATAAGTTGTAAAAGTAGTTTGGTTGGCGTACAATGGGGTTAGTACGAGTAGGGGTGTCCCGACGCGAACAAATTGTATCCCGATAAAAGATTTTAAATTATCACGATAATCGATAACATCTCTATAAAACAAATTTTGGGGCTGGAATAACCATTTTAGTTTTATTAAATAAAAAAAAAAACTTTGGGCTGAAGCTACAGTGGGCGGCTTGGCCTACGCAAGTAAAGCAACAAAAAATTAAACAAAATATATAGGCTGTCTCGTCTCAAACCACAAGCAGATGTCCCTATGATCGTCAGCTAACATGAACGATACCAGTAATTCGACATTTTGTTTTTACACCAGTAATTTTACATTTATGCTCGCCAGTTTACTCGATAAGGCGATATGTCAGAAAAAGTACGATACAATGATTGACGAAGGTTTTGTCGTGATATTCTCGAATTATCGATTATCGTGCCATACCTATGTACAAGTCCTTGAGAACCTGGAAATATCCTAGAAAAATAAAGTGAAATTCCAGGCCCGGAAAAGTCATGGAAAAAGAAAAAAATGTTGTTCAGTCCTGGCAGATTCCTGTAAATTTTCTAGCATTTCCTGTACATCAGTATGTAAATTTGAATTGAAAAGCGACCGTAAAAAAAAAAGCTTAACACATCATGCACAGCTGATGCAGTACGGTAGTTGTATCGATAGGCAGAACAAATGTGCCATTTATATTTTGCAAGAGTGTAGTGATGAACTCTTATATAACAAATTTGTATTTTTTAATCGTCTCATTGTCTGTTAATGACAACTTTACGAACCCTGGCTATAACATTAAAATTAAAAATAGTTCCGATCGGTCGTTAGGCGCATTTTGTTTTCGCTGTTTATTTTAAGCCTAAATACCTAGCACACTTTTTTCAAAGATGTGCCCACTTGTGTGCAGTTTTTTCCAGTAACCATGGCAACGGCATGGAAGCAGATCCTCTCCTCGTCCTTCGCGACAAAAACATTATCCACGCGACACGACAGCGTTGATGTTTGACGAAAGGAAAACAAATTTTACTGCATTACAAGATGGCGTACTGATTTTTGAATGCCAGCATTCGATGGTTTGTTTTTGACTCGATAACCCGAAATGGGCAACATGTTGGATTTTGAATTCTGCTACGAGTCGCTATTTATTCTATTGTTGTCTGATCACTGCTAGAAGCCATTCTTCGGGTGAGACTAGCAAATTTTGGAAATAGCAAAAAATTACAACAATGTTGTAGCAATGTTTAAAATTACTTATGTACTTTGTTCTTTATCCGTGTTATTTATAATACATGTAATTTTATGTGTATTGCTAAATTCATTTAGCAGAAACTGGAAAATAATCGTAAATAAATAACTTAATTAGCAAATAGCTTTCGGCGAGCGAGAAGATATCGGTGCATAAATGCACCCTAACTGGAGTTAAGAAGAGAAGCAGCTATTGAAACTCTTAATGACGTATGCCATTTAGTGGAATTTAGCCCTCAATAATATTAACTAGATGTAATCTACACCGGTTTAGTTGGTTGTGATTGAAGAATTTATTACTTTGATAATTTTGTTGTGTTGTTCACTATACATCGCAGGACATCCCAAAACATCAACTGTTGCTTCTTTTCTACAGTTACGTCTCTGTCACCTCTTGATGTTATCTACTACGTTGTTTTACCCAATTATCTACCCATCTCTCTCTCCTCTGCCCCAACTCCCTCTCGCTCGCCAAACCCTCCCCACACGTGAAGAAACACAACATGTTCTCTTCATGCTGTATCGTTCAACATACTTTTGACTCTAGTAGGCTATGTATCCATTCTTCGCTCATCTCCTCCAGTCTTTCCCTGTACCCCAAATGTGAGGCAACGCTTACTTTCTTCCTATGTTGTTTTTTGACATACTTTTGCCCCAATTATGTATCCATCCCTCCCTCCCTCTCCAGTCTAGGCTCCAACCCAAACCTACCCCAACCGTGAAGCAACACCTGTTCTCCTCTTGCTGCATCTTTCTGCATCCATCCCTCTCAATCTCCCCAACAGCCTCCCACGTGTGCCCCAAAGTTTCCACAAACGCGAGTCAACACCTGTGCTTTTCCTGTTGTTCTACATCATATTTTTGTCCCAGTTATGTATCCATCCATCCCTCATATCCCCCAGCCTCCCCCTCTACCCCAAAGTCTTGGCATAAGTGAGGCAACACCTGTTCTCTTCCTGCTACATCGTTCTTTGACATATATTTGCCCCAATTGTGTATCCATCCCTCCCTCCTCTCCCCAGTCTCCCCCTCTACCTCAAATCCACCCAAAACGTGAGGCAACACCTGTTCTCTTCCTGCTGTGTCGTTATACGAAATACATTTGCTGCAATTAAATTTCTATCCTTCCCCCTCTACCCCAGCCTCCCACCTGTGCTCCAAAGTCTGTCCAAACACGAGGTAACATCGGTATTTTATCTGCTGTGTCGTTCTATGGCATATTTTTGGCCCAATAAAGGTTACATCGCTCCCTCTTCACCCCAGCCTTCCCCTCCTAAGCTTCCCCCCCCCCCAAACGTGAGGAAACACCTGTTCTCTTCTTGCTACGTCATTCAACGACGTACTTTTGCCCCAATTATGTTTACATCCCTCCTCCTCAATTATACCGTAAAGCCTCCCCTAACGTGATCCAACACCTGTTCTCTTCCAGCTATGTTGGTCAATGACATACTTATACCCCAGTTATGTATCCATCTCTCCCTCCTCTACACCAAAGGGTCCCAAAACGTGATGCAACGCTTGTTCTCTTCCTCGTACGTCGTTCTACGACATACTTTTGCCCCAATTATGTATCTATCCCTCCCTCCTCTCAACCCTCTACCCCAAATGCTCCCAAAACATGAGTCAACGCCGGTTCTCTTCTCCCGAAACGTGAGGCAAGGCCTGTTCTCTTCCTGCTACGTCGTTCAACGACCTATTTTCCCCCATTATGTATCCGTCTCTCCCTCCTCTACACCCTCTACCCCAAAGGCTCCCAAAACGTGAGGTAACACCTGTTCTCTTCCTCCTACTTCATTCTGCAACATACATGTATCAATCCCTCTCTCTTCTCTCCCGGTTTCCACCGGCTACCCCAAAGGCTCCCAAAATGTGAGGCAGTACTTGTTCTCTTCCTGCTGAATCGTTCTACGACGTGCTTTTGCCCCAATAAGGTTTATATCTCTCCATCCCAGATCCTCCCCAAACGAGAGACAACACCTATTCTCTCCCTCCCCAAATGTGAGGCAACACCCGTTATGTTCCTGCTACGTCGTTCTGCGACATACATTTGCCCCAATTATGTTTCCATTCCTCCCTCTTCTCTTCCTGCCTCCCCCTCTACCCCAAATCCTGCCTAAATGTGAGGCACCACATGTTTTCTTCCTCAACCAACATGGAAGTTACACAATTATGTTCTTGTCCTCCTGCATGGTTCTACGACATGCTTTTGCCTCAATTATGTGTACATCCCCCTCCTTTCCCCCAGCCTCCTCTCTACCCCTAATCGAGCCCAAACTTGAAGAACACCTATTCTCTTCCTCCTCAAACGTGATTCAACATGTTTTCTTCTAGCTACATCGTTCCACGACACACTGATACCCCAATTATGTATCCTACGCTCCTTCGCTCTCCCCAGCCTCCTTCCCTCTGCATCGTGCCCCTCTAGTCGTGCCCAAACGTAAGGTAGTCCAGCAGCTGGCACAAAATCCCAAAAGAATAGTCTGCTCAAAACGTTTTTGCGCAGAGATGTTCTACAATATGGCCGTACTCTAAAACATAATGATGCCACCTTGGCACCCTTGGGGAATTCAAGATGGCATCCAAAAATGGCGACAAACGGTTTTTTTTTGCTTCTCGCGTCTAAACGGTTCATCCGATTGAAAATTAGCCAGTTACCAATTACGTTTACAATAAAATTTCCTTCAAAAAAGGTTCTATTCATAATTTTGGTAAAATTAATCCTTATTGCTGAAATTCGTTATTTACGTTATTTGAGGCCGTTAACGCATGTTGCGTACACAATTCCTGACTTTAAACAGCTGCAATGCCTGTTCAATCGGACATGATTAGGCTTAGATGAAAGATGAAGATGTATATTTTCCAACAAGGGTAATTAAAGTCAATTATATTATTAGGAGCTAAGCTACGGCAGTTTACAGACGTTGTAGCACTGTGCTTTTCGCTCTACATGGTGGTCCACAAAAAACTGACGACCTAAAATTGTAAGTCCAACTTGTCTAGTTAGCACTCCTCAGAACCAGGAGTGGACAGAATTCGGCTAAGTAAACGGGAATATTTCTGTCCTCTTCTGGTTCTGAGGGAAGCTAACTAGAAAAGTTGGACTTTTTTACCTTATGTTCCATCTTTAAATTGCTGCACCACCCATTCTAATTCGGATAAGCGGACGTGATTAGGCTTAGATGAAAGATGATGTATATTTTCCAACAAGGGTAATAAAAACTATTTATATTAATTAGAAGCTAAGCTACGGCAGTTTAAAGATAGAACTTGTGGAGCAAAATGCCCAGTGTTATACTGTAGAAAAACTATCGTAGCTTAGCTCCTAATTGGTATAAATCATTTTAATTACCCTTGTTGGAATTCGTCTAAGCCTAATCACGTCGATTTATCCGAATTAGAACGGGTGGTGCAGCAGTTATTAAAGATGGAACTTGTGGTACATTTGGACGAAAAAGCACAATGCTACAATGTAGGTTAACTGTCGTAGCTTAGCTCCTAATTAATATAAATCGTTTTAATTACCTTGTCGGAAAATATACATCTTCATCTTTCATCTAAGCCTAATCACGTCCATTTATACGAATTAGAACGGGTGGTGCAACAGTTTAAAGATGGAACATAAGGTAAAATAGAGCGAAAAGCACAGTGCTACAACGTATGTAAACAGCCATAGCTTAGCTTCTAATTAATATAAATCGCTTTAATTATACCCTTGTTGGAAAATATTCATCTTCATCTTTCATCTAAGCGTAATCACGTCCTTTTATTCGAATTAGAACGGGTACTGCAGCTGTTGAAAAGTCAGGAATTGTGTATGTAACACGCGTTAAAGGCCAAAAATAACTTAAATAATGAATTTCGGCAAGAAGGATTAATTTTACCAAAAATATGAATAAAACCTTTTTTGAAGGAAATTTTATTCTAAACATAACGGGTAACCAGTTAATTTTCAATCGGATGAACGGTTTAGACGTTAGAAGCAAAAAACCATTTTGATGTTGCCATTCGCCATCTTGAATTCTCCAAGGGTGCCAAGGTGGCATCATTATGTTTTGGAGTAGAGACATATTGTAGAATATCTCTGAGTTTTTTTATGTTAGGCCAAAAATCAGCATTTGGCAACTGGACTAAGGCAACGCCTATTTATTCTCTTCCTCTCCAAACCTGAGGTAACATCTGCTCTTCCTGGTACGTCGTTCTAAGACATACATTTGCCCCAATTATGTATCCATCCCTCTCGCCTCCCCCTCTACCCCAAAGGCTCCAAAACGTGAGGCAACACCTATTCTCTTCCTCTCCAAACGTGAGGCAACACCTGCTCTTCCTGGTACGTCGTTCCATGACATACATTTGCCCCAATTATGTATCCATTCCTCTCGCCTCCCCCTCTACCCCAAAGGCTCCAAAACGTGAGGCAACACATATTGTCTTCCTCTCCAAACGTGAGGCAACACCTACTCTTCCTGGTA
>JAHWFP010103068.1:0-13856 GCA_023313725.1 Lithobius niger | reverse complement strand
GCCGCTCCGAACCGTGCAATTTGATTTCACACATAATAAATAAAGCGAACGTGGCCAAACGTGGCCGAACGTGGCCGTGATTTTGCGCTCCTGCTTGGCCACGTTTCAAAACGTGGCCGGCGCGGTTCGGTACTGGACGGAGCGGAGCGGTTCGCTTTAATTATTACGTCTGAAATCTGATGCGTGCCGTGCCGCGCTGCGTGAAGTGACAAAAAGACCTGCGACCCCATAATGCAACGCGCTGACGATCTAATCAAATCAGACTACGACATAGCTAATAAACATAGCTTTAAGCTTGAAGTTTTTGACTAACAAATTACGAAAGCGTCGACAAACGTTTAGGCCTAAAGTCAGAATTTTTGTAGCGGAAGAATTGGCCACAAAACCAAACGGAGAGGACCTGTAAAAGGGCTACCTATTTTCACCGAACATGTATTTCTTAAATAGCATCGCGACTACACATGCGAAAACTGATGCTTGCGAAAAAAAAAGTTAATGCGGTAACATAACGGTGACACAACCCTTTGAATGCAAACGGATATATTAGTAACGCTCAGGTGGCCTAGTTCTGAGAAAAGATTTTTTTTTTAATCTTAAAAAACAACAAATGGAGAAAAAAAACAGCCGATTGAAAAAAAGGGTTGCGAAAAAAAAAAGATCAAAAGAGAAAAGCGGTAGGCAGGTCGTTCCCTGGTGAAATTTTTTTTCAAGGCTACTAACTTGACCTAACCTAACAAAAACAGAAAAAAAAACTAAAACGACAACACAATTTATTTTTTTCTTGGACATTTTAGCCAGGTTTTTTTTTCCGCACACGGGTAACTTTACTCGCAGTTCACTTGCGTATTTCAGGGTAAAAAATCAAATTAGAACAATGGAAATAGGCCTATCCGAAGCATAATTTAATTATCTTTCATTTGGCACTATACTCTTATCTTTCTACGGGCCTTACTTCTGGAGGAATAGAAGGGCACACAGATAAACAAACCGAATATTTTAACAGTGTAGATTCCTCATATTTCTACTTTTTTTCTTCCGACGTACGGTTGTCTATTTTTTTACTTGTTGCCTATATTGTAGCCAAAAAACTTTTTCGCTACAAAAACAACTGTGGTAACTGGTTAAAAATCAGTTTAAACCGTTTTTATGAACTAAAATGCCAAAATTTGCCTTTAATTTTTTTGCCAGGCGACTAACCTAACCTATAATTTAACAACAACAGGAAAAACAAAACAAAAAGGTTATCTTTATATCTTCCTTAAAACATTTTCACAAGTTTTTTTTCCCGCACACGGTTGAGGTGGCCAAACGAACAACATTTGCCGAAATTTCAATTCGGTCTGCTTTAATTTCGTTTCAGTAGTTGGGTTCCAAGCTTGACCGTCAGAGGGCAGTCGAAAAACGTGGCCGGCCACGTTTCGGTATTTATTACGTGTGAAATCAAGTCGCGCTGGGAACGTGGCCGTGGTGCAGAGCGGCTTGGAGCGGCACGGTACGGTACGGCCACAACACGCGACGAATTATTACGTGTGAAATCGGTATTGGTCACGGCCTAGATTTTATGAGGAAAGTTTTTCAAAAGGCGAAAATGTGTGTTTTACCTCCATTTCGTCATGTGTTATCATCAGGAAACCTTGTCTACTAACGTTTCTACCCTTAATCAGTTTGTTCACACATTTTAATTGACATCATAAATTTACTGGTTTTCGGCAGAGCATTCGGTCAAGTATTTGGTCGAATAATTCGGTATTCGTCGTCTTCGACCATCAAGGCTGAATAATTCAGTATTCGGCCGAACACACAGTTAGTTGTTCAGTGCAGAATATTCGGTGTTGGGCAGTTATAACTATTCGGTTGTTATATTTGGTATATTTTATATTCGGTGCACGCCTAGGTTGGATTATTGGAAACAAGACTGTATTTTTTTTAAGCATAATACAAGATTGCACAAAGAATGTAGTGTGTATATTGCGCATTTAAGATTGTTCGCAATTGGATGTGTTTTGGCATCAAGTTGGAAAAAATGTTAATTGCTTCCGAAGTTGCTTTTCCCTTTGTGCAAGTGGAAAAAAACTAAGTAAAGTTCACTTAAACTAGGATTCTTGTATTTAAAGCTTATGAATTTGTGCATTTAACAAAATATCTGGTTAATGTAACCTTAAAATGTCTAGCCAAAAATGTCGCTTTTTTCCCCCGCTTTTTTTTTTTTTTAATTGTTTAGTTTATTTATTTACTTTTCTTAGTTAGAAAAGTGAGCCCGGAAGGGGGTGGATGAGGCGGTGAGAGAGTTGCACACCTGAACAGGTGGTTGTTTCTTTACCGTGCTGCTTACAAACTGAAAGAGCATTGAACTTAGCTTTCATTAGCGATACCTGATTGCCTGGTGCGTAGTACGCTTAATGTTTGAAATAGTGAGCGAGATACCTTTCCTCTGCAGGTCTTGTTTGAAATACGCAGTTAACTCGGAGGCTCCGCGAAGCCATGATACCTTGTCCTAACAAATTCAATTTTATGCAGCCCCGTAGGCACTTTTGGCAGGACAGCGTGTGCCTGGACGAGAAAAGAGGAACCCTAACCCTACACCCCTCCCCCCCTCAAAAAAAATCTTGGAAATAAACAATGATTTAAAAATACATTTCATCGAATAATGCATCTGTTTATTCTTTTTAGTCTGTTTGGGTTAAGTTTCCACCCTCCTGATTTTTTATTTTGGTAAATTTCTTGTTATGTAGTGAATGCAAACTGTGTTGTGTTAAATGGCAAATGTGACACTCTTTTGTTTCAATGATAACCTCATTAGGGATGCCCCAATACAAAATTTGCCGAATATCGAATATACAACCGAATAGTTAAACTACCGAATACCGAATATTCGGCAACAAACAATTTACATATTCGGCCGAATAGCGAATTACTCAGTCCTATGCCGAATAATGGCCAAATAGGCCGACTACTTAACCAAATGCTCTGCCGAATACCTGAAAATCAAACATAGTTGATCATTTTTCCATCTTTTATGAATGTCAGAAGAGAACTCCTCACAAACCAAAAACTAAATGCGTAGTTAAACGTTCTTACATTAACCCAATTGCATAAATTTATACTAAAAAAAATATTCGGCCGAATACCAACTAATCTTAACACTATTCGGCCGAATACCGAATATTACTATTAGGCCAAAATCAATATTCGGCCGAATACTGAATACTTGAATTTTTGGCGGAATAGGCCGAATAGGTTACCGAATGATTACCGAATATCGGTACATCCTTAAACCTTATTTTAACTCATTTAAATACAACAAAGAACAATTAAAATCCGTAGATACAACATTTTGTACAATAAAAAGAGAAAATTAAAAATTTATTAATTTTAGTACCATTTGTTGCCACTAGACGCCGCTGTTAGCAAAGTGTGTTAAGTAATTTAATCTGTAAGCGTTTATTTTTAATTTTTTTCCCAGAAAACAACAAACATTTCGTAAAAAAAATATATATACAGTATATAAGGCTTTAAAAAAAGAAGAGTTGGTTCACAGGCCCCGCCCGCACCGATTTTTTGTTGAGAAATAAAAAGAAAAGACATAGCTAAAATAGCAGTTACAGATTAAAAATAATCCTTATGTAGAGATGAAAATAAAAAAAAATTATTCTTGTCGTTAAATGATATAATGGACTTGGTAAGCAGAATTATGAGTTAGTGTTCTTTATTTTACCCCCCCCCCCCAAAAAAAATCCCGAAATGTATAGAAATTCCGCCCAATCGTACGGATTTCATGACACAATTGCCCGAGAACCAACTTTCTTTATTTAAGTGGTCTAAGGACGCATTTATACAACGACTCGCCTTGGTTTCTCGCAGCTAGAATTTAAAAGGACATACCTTCTCACTAATTTCAAGCATCCTGCTCGAAATAGCTTTGGCGACATTTACATCGGTTAAGAGTGACTGTACCAATCCCGTTTCGTGTGAGTGGATAAATAAATAAAAAAAATGAGTGCATTTGAAACATAATGTTGGAATTAAGTACGCTGTATGTTCAAACACTCCACAAACACAGAGTTTGGCAAATTTTCGATGAACAGATAATGGAAAATGCTCGCGTTCGTCTTCTTCCGGCCTTTTTAAGCTGTTAGTGTTTTCAAATCTGGAAGAAGACGACAGCAGTTGTGATGATGATGCAGGTAAACAAGAACTAACAGCTTAAAAGCCCAGAAGAAGACGAACGCGAGTATTTTCCATTACCTGTTTGTCGAAAATTTGCCAAACTCTGTGTTTGTGGAGCGTTTGAACATACAGTGTACTTATAATAATATAATATATAAGTTTGTTGCAAATGCAACCGGAATGGCAAGGACCTGGTGGCCACTGACTGCCATCCGATGTTAAAACTAAAAATTATAAATTTCAAAAGTTTATGAGTTTAAAAGATTAAAACGAAGATGATGGCTCGGCTGCAGAGGAAGGGTGTGTGGTGTTGGGTTGGGGTCACGAATGCCTTACCACCAAGGTTAGACCTACCAGGGGCACAATGGTCCCCGATGGCATCACCGAACGTTAGGGACAAGTGGAGGGAAAAGCGGGGTATCATTGTCAATATTGATACCAACATGATGTTATCCCAAGTTCAAAGTGATTCGTCGCACAGTTTTTTTGCATTTGAAACATTTACACAAGTCTGAACTGATGTTACAAAACTGAGCCATACAGGAAAGCCAACCGGGAGCAATGTGCCTTTAATTGCGACGGCAAAAGGTGTCATTGCGAAGGTAACAGCACTACCTGGATTAGCTAAAGCCGACATTGTTTCTGTAAATAGCTTGCAGTCTTATAATCCGTGACAATAAGATAAAATAATTTTCCCTTGGATGTTGGAGTTTTAGATGTTTTCTAGCTTCTAGCTACGAGAACGTAAAGGCGAGTCTTTGCGTAAACACACCCTAACATTGAAAACTGTACCAGATATTTAAAGTCAATTAGGTTAACACACTTTGCTAACAATGCCATCTATTGGCAAGAAAAGGTACTGAAATTGGTAAATCTCAAATTCTTTCTTTTTATTGTATAAAATGCGCTATACAATGGATTTTAATTATTAATTTTGTTAAGAGAATTAAAAAATGTTATTTATCGTAACAAACAATTGTAAATCAACTCTTTGCCCTTTAAAAAGTGATGGCCCCTCCCAATTTCATTATTTTTTTAGAATGCCCTCCTGGTATAAAGTGATGTAGCAACACGGATGTGTTTTGCTCACGCTTTAAATTTTTGTGAGTTGTTGCATTTGCTACTAATAGACGTAGTTTTTAAAGGTGTGGCTGGTTATAATTATAAACGAGTTAGCATGAATTATGTTTGCAATTTGTTCTTTTAGCAGAACCATGACATGAAGGTTGATGACACGTGGTTAGTTTTCTGTTTGGTATCTCTTTCCTTTCGTCTTTCTTTTTTGTTTCTCCTTTTTCGCTCTTCCTTTATAACAGGGGTGCTGCCTGCGTGAAAATTTGCTATTGGTGAACAAAAAATGTGATAACAAACTACTAAAAAATGTGTTTGTAGAATCAAGCGGCTAAACTTGTATGTTTGAATTTGTGATGTTTTCATGATAAACAACATATTTATGACAAGTTTTAAGTATTGTCACATGTGTGTTAATAAACCGAATAGTTAAACTATCGAATATCGATTATAGTTTTACCAAACATTGACCGGGTTCTGCTGAATACCGAATTTGTTATTCGGCCAAATACCGAATATCGTTATTCAGCCCAAATCATAGTCGGCCGTATACTTAAATTTTTGGCCCATAGGTTGAATACCAGATATTGACTGAATATTTGGTGCGTCTCCAAATGAACGTAAAAGACACTGGACCCGAAAGCACACTGCACACGCGACGAGAATTAAATACTAATATTTCAATACCAACGTGTGTACACGCGGTATCTTCATCAGAGTAAAAATAACAATAAAACACCTTACATTTCGTCTAACAGGTCGCTCCGAAGCATATACATGGTGGCAAGTGACAAACTTCTTGTAGCTGCCTCGAGTGGCCTGTTAGACGAAATGTAAGGTGTTTTATCGTTATTTTTAATCTGATGAAGATACCGCGTGTACACACTTTGGTATCCAAATATAAGTGTTTTATTCTTGTCGCAGGTGCTTTTGGCTCCAGTGTCTTTTATGAACAGTGCTGCACAAAACCATTTCCAAACTAAACACTTGATACTAAAACAATAGCACAGGGATCGCGTCTTTGAATTATAGCGATGCACCGAATATTCGGTAATTATTCGGTAGTCGGCCTATTTGGCCAAAAATTCAAGTATTCGGTATTCGGCCGTATGCTGATTTTGGCCGAATAGTGCTATTCGGTATTCGGCCGAATACTGATTTTGGCCAAATAGTAATATTCGGTATTCGGCCGAATAGTGTTAAGATTTGTTGGTATTCCGCCGAATATTTTTTAGTATAAATTTATGCAATTGTGTGAATGTCAGAACGTTTAGCGAAGCATTTAGTTTTTGGTTTGTGAGGAATTGTCTTCTGATATTTCTAAAAGAAGGAAAAATGATCAAATATGTTTAAATTACAGGTATTCGGTCAAGTATTCGGCCGAATAATTCGGTATTCGGCCTATTCGGCCATTATTCGGCACAGAACCGAATAATTCGGTATTCGGCAGTTTAACTATTCAGTTGTATATTGGGTATTCGGCAAGCTGAGTATTCGGTTATATATTCGGTACTCGGCAACTTGAGTATTTGGTTGTATATTCGGTATTCGGCAAATTTTGTATTCGGTGTATCCCTATTAAATTACAGTAATGGCTAAAAACCAGTCTTTACCAAATTTGTATGGCGTTTTTGAAAAAGACATTTTTTACATTTCCAAATTTTGTCTCTTTAAAGCATCACGTGTTGCTCGCAGCTGACGGAAAATTGACCCGTTACACAAAGCTTTGGTGTCATCTGCAACTGCGCTGTCATCTTTGGGTGGTAGCTGTTGTTGCTGCTGCACTGGCATCCGTCATTGCCAACATTCCGTCCTAATTGATGGCCCTTTACCACTTTATCGTCATTGGGATGGACCGTGGTCGTTGTTTTTAACTGATGGTGGGAGGAAGGGCGCGGGAAGTGAGTCAGTGGAGTTTTCTATTTGATGTCCAAATAACATTTCATTAATGTGATCTGTCGGAAGATGGAATTGCTGGATGACTCGGGCTGCAGGCCCAGCTAACTGGTGATTCTTCTTGCCCGTGCTTCGGCGTTTAATCTCTGAAAACACAGGATGCCGTCAGGATTAAAAAGCAGTTCCGACGTTCATTTCTGTCTTCAGGCAGCCTGAAATGAACTGCCAGGAAACTTTATTTCAGGTGGTTTTCTTTTGAAGATGAAAACTGTATAGTGTCTTGATCTGCATAATTAAAAACGTACGAGTTGTTGGCGTGTTTGCTCACCTGCTCCTCCGGGACTAAAACCCTAACCAGACTGACTGGTTGTGGCTACAGGGTAACGCAGCATGGTGTACCAAAAACGTCAAAATCACTCGATAAATGCCACACTAACTATTTGAGTGCAAATTCTGACCTTGCGTCGCTTCTGAAAATTTCTTTTGTCTGGCTAGGGTTTTAGGCTAATACGGTTGTGTGGCGTGAATCCACAGCAGCGTGATGGTGGAATGGGGGGGGGGGGTGCACAGAGCATTGCTGGGTGTCATCGCGTCGTCATGAAGCTTTACTTTTAATTAATTTTGTTGAGTCAATTACAACGGAAATTATAACGCTGTGTTGCAATGGAGGGGAAGGTCAGGTTTTTTTTTTCTGGTTTGGAGAAATAAATTTATTTAATTTCTTTTCATAAGAAACTACCACCTTATGTGTTGATCAACGCGTTGCCCTGCTGCAGTTGATCACTCACGTCAGGCCAGTGAATGAAATCCATTCCCATAAATTAATTCTTCGTATTAAACATCCACATCTACGTTTTGTAAAAACATCCACAACTAATTTGGTATTTTGCGTACTTGGCTACCGTTTCTGTAAGGGGTTTCGGTCATTATTTATGTCTGGGGGGAGGGACAAACAAATGTGACCTCCAAATTTTCGGGCCGTCCCGCCACAACCGCAAAAAGTAAGCTTTTCTTTTGACTTTTTAGTGTGTAGATGATTTCTTCTGGACTAATTTTAAAAAAACCAGCATTTTACCTCAACGGGTTCCCAGTTGTGTGGAAAACGAGCCAAGAATTAAAAGAGTGTTCTTGAAAACATTCAAACAAGTGATTTTTAGACCACGTTTGGACATCGATTCATGATTCGTGACAGTAGAACAACTTTTGATGTAAGGATTGCATGCTATCAGTACTAGGGCAGTTGGAGTTAGCATGTCCACACCCTTTGCAACATCAACACGTGCGACAGGAAAAATACCCATGGTGCAAAAACATTTTAGAAAGGGATTTTTAGTAACTATTCACCAGATGATACTAGAAACAACGTCTAAATCTTGTAAAAAAAATTACGTGATAGGAGGGTCTGGAAAGCCGGCCAGAAACTAGTGCGTTTGTAGAATTTTTGGCTGCTGAAACTGTAATTTTTTAGTCCAAAAGTGAGATTTTTTTCTGTGCGATCCCCACCCCTTCCCGGACGGGCCTAAAAATGTGTGGAACCCGGGGGGGGGGGGGGGGGGGGGGGGGGGGGGGAAAGATTGACCAATCCCCTAGTTCATTTTTTCTTCCGCCCGAGAGAAAGGAAACCAACCCTGAATCCGCAGTAATTGTGCGCGACACTGGTTTCAAAATCGAATAGGTCTAATAAAAGTTGATTCGATATAAATTTTATTTTTTCTTCGTTCTTTTCTATATTATTTGCTTTTCTATTTTTATTTTTCCACTTTCCTTATTGTTCATTCTTTAACAAGCTTATATTGACAAACATTGTACACCTACTAAGTTTATGTTACTTTTGATTAAGGTTAATACGGTCATTATTACGATTTAATTAAAGGTAAACGAATTTACACCTCACCGTGACCTTATTTGTTGGGGGAAAAAAAATAAAATCTACAGTAATGAAAGTGCATAAATTTCACGGCTGCAATAATTTTTTTAATTGCAAGGAATTAAGGCTGTTTTTAATGGTTAAAGTTTTAGCCGTGGAGTGGACTTTCTGGTGCAGAGCAAAATGGTTTACGGTTAGTTGTCAACTCGTGTCAATCTGCTCATGTTTAATGCGTCTGTCTACATCTGGCTTCGTAGTATCATGCTCATCACAGAATGTATGTTTGGTAAGTAGTGCTTGAGGGTTGTTCGACAGTTTGTGATTGTGTATAACAGTAACAAACCCTTCCTTACAGAGGCTGGGTTGTGAAAAACCCGTGTTTTTTAACCTGTGGTTTTTTTTTTTGGCTTTTTTCGGTTTTTCTGCTATATTGGGTTTTATCAAGTTGTGTTTTTTTTGTTTTTTAAAAACTTTTGGGATGTTTGCCGAATTTTGTTTTATGGTTTATGCAATCAGCTCTGTTTCAACTCTGCTTATGAGTAGCAAGTTGAGCTGACCCCTTTTGGAAGTAGGTTTAGTGACTTGGCAGTCTGAAAGGACGATGGGTCAATTCCCGCCAGGTAGTCTGACATTTAAGTCCAGAAGACAACGGAAATAGGTTTGCATCTATATTTATCTAACAAATATTAAGCCGATTTAGCTTTCGTTTTGTTTATTCTTTCAATAATGGGTATTTCCGATATGCCGAAAACTCGACAATCGGTGGTAATTTGAAAGTATTTGAAGTATTCCATAGAGTAATTCAGTAATCGAAAGTATTTTTTTGTATACTAATCCAGTATTGCTTCGCAATATAGTTATAGTTGCTATAGTTAATAACATACGATACGATGTGTGTACGTGCGTGCGTGTATCCTCTACTCCTCTTGAACTAAAGCACCTACAAAGATGAGCATAATGCCAAGCAAAGGATAATTAAATTATGTTCCGGATAGGCCTATTTTCATTGCTTTACTTGACTGTTTCACCCTCAGACACGTGAAAAACTTGTATGAAAACTGTTCATGAGGTCAAATTTCGATCAGGCATACTAATCAGAAAGAAATCAACTAAACTGTTTGAAGCGTGGATCAACGCCAACAGAGTGAACGAAACAAATAATGTGGCTAATCCTAGATAATATTTCAGGTAACGCAATGTGTTTCCACTGATAATCTGTGGTAATCTTTATTTGCCACTGCATGTAATCTGGTTACACTACTTTGACCAGAAATACCCCCTCCCACTGGTCTTAGTTTTAGTCTTCTTTACAGCCGTACCGGCTTAGACGACTATTGCAACGACTTTGTCCGTCCGTCCGTCGCTTTTTTCAATTTCGCAACGGTACCAGATAGAGACGACCACTGTTTACAACGTTAGATTCAGTGTGAGAAGTTAGTTAAATAACATGGCAAATTAAAACATTGCTACTTCCTTACAGCTAATAGACTTCTTCGACGTCACTAAATTAAATCATAACATTTGATCGTCGATTTGAAATCCTAAGATAACACGCAATAAAAAGAAATGGATTTTAGTTTCATTTAAAATAGTCGCATTGTTGCATGAATTAAATTCTCCATTAGGCCTATCTGCTACTTACAAAATCAAAACTGCGTTAAAAAAAATTAGGCCTAAAAAATAGAAATTAGGCTTAAAATCATGTTACCATGGCAACGTCAAGTTGCTACGAGTCGCCGTTGGCTTCAGCAACAGCGTTTCTCTCGTCACTTCCCCACTGATCTGGCTATGTTGCGCATTACGTTGTTAACACTGTAACTGTGTACCCAAAGGCGCACGGTGTTGTAAAATGAATATGCTTACTATACAATCTAACTCTCCGTTAGCTGCTACTTACGAAATTAAAACTGCTGGTTAAAATTAGGCCTAAAAAGCTGACAATTAAGCCTAAAATGTAAAATAGGCCTAAAAGCTAACACATTTTTAATCAGCAATTGTGATGGTTACTGCTTTTAGATTAGTATAATAGAGACAGCTATTGTAGTGCATGACAGAGGTGTGTGCCTCAACATTGGAAGTGGAGGAACTGTACAGAAGACCGGTGCGACTAGGCAGTTGTCTTCTAGTGTAGGCACGAGGAGCGTAAATCTTATTAGCCCTTTAAATCAAACAGGTATTGTATGTGCACACCCACACTGCGCAGTTGTTCTTATCGGCACAACCAATGTGGTCATGCATTCGTTATAAATTAAACGGTGCATGTGCAAATAGGAAAGGAATTTATGAAATGTTAATGTCATGTTAATATGTCACGTTGCTTGGAGTCTGGTCCTCTTGGGACGACGGCTGTCACCAGGAACGCATCAAGTGGTGTCCTTTTTTAAGCATCGTTTACGAAATTGCATTTATAGAAAAGGCACTGTTTAGCGAGTCGCCCCCTCCGTGAGTATGTATGCTGTATTGTCGAGCAACAACGTGGTTTTCGAAAGGAAATTTTTGTCCCGATAATTCATGTTCTGGGACGTTTGGTTTATTAGGAATGAAGAAGGGTGCGGTGGTTGCGAATTGGGAGAACGAATATTAAGTAGTGGTGTTCGATTAAAGGGAAACTAATGAATGTGATTTATTCAGGTTTCGTGTGGAAGCAGGCAGGGCCAACGTCAACGAATCGGGGGAGGGAGAGCATAATCGCCCCCCCCCTCCAAAAAAAAAATGAAACCTTCCCAGAATTTATACCTTTTATTGTAGTTTTTGGTAGCAGTATTTGAAGCACTAATCCGGAAGGTGCATTTTTTGTATTTTATCAATATAATTTGGCACCCCTATTTGTCAGTTGGGGAGGGAAGAAGCCTTGTGTGCACTGTTCACTTTTCCAGCTGGCATGGCCGTGTGTGTAAGCTGGAACAATCTAAAACGTATGGTGATTTCCTGTTTCACAGAATCGCTTTTCATATACAATAAAACAGATAAAAAAATTTTGGCAAAACGGGAATTCCTGTTTCGCAGAATTACGTTTCACCAAATCAAAATTTCTTTAAAACTCCGAAAAAGTCAATTCACTAAAAAATAGTACGAACTTCAACGAAGTCTTTAAAACTCTTAACATTGGGGAAGTTAGTATGCATTTCTAATTCGAAGGAATTTGTGATTAGCTGCAGTTTCTGATGTTATATGTTTTAGCCACAGTGGGCGTGCTATTTCAATAAATTCTATGCAGATTGGAAACTTATTTATCTACGTTCCCGTCGTCTAATTCACGAAAACCGTGAATCCATGCCTATAAATTACCATAGTCAAAAGCTGCCAGCGCCAATGTAACAGTGACGGATAGATTGAATAATGGCTTTTTAACATTAATTTACTTCAATAAATGTAAAATTGTTTAAATTAATTTCTTTGAGCCTTATGTCGGCCAAAGCAACTTAATGCTTGTATGGCTGAACTGGCTCAATTTTGAACATTACCAGACTTTTGGAGAAGAAGAAATGTCTGGTAAAGGGAGGTGCCAACCCGGGGATTCGATCCGGGAAACCTCCAATCATCGTAGGGGCCAAAAGATTGTACAGAATTGGCCAGAATAGTTCCCATAGTTGCTGAAGGAGCATGGTAGCCTCTCATGCTACCCTGGCGGAGACTTTGCCAAGGTCCCCTTTCCAGGGGTTCGACCAGATCCGCAAACCTTCAGCAGCCAGGCTGAGCTCTCTCACAACTCAGCCACGATGACCACATTGATGTCTTGACAATGTGAACTTGGCGGGCGGACCACTAGTGTGGTCGTTGATAACACTACATGCCTCGCTTGATGCTTATGATGTGGGTTGAAAAGCAACCATCAAATCATCAACAGTGACATACTAAGTGTTAGCTGTTCACCCAGTGTAGTGATGATTATTATTAGCCCTGTTGGTTGGAATGTCGACTGGAGTTGCTTTCACTGCACATCTTTCCACGTTGTAGAACTCATGGTAAAGACTCGTGACACAGTTAAGAACACTTAGATTTATGATACACTTGACTTAAGAGCTCAGAGTCATTAAGTTACTTGAGTATTGTAAGTGTTTTTAATGTTGTGAAAAAAGGTCTTTACCAGCACTCCCATTTTAACAAATGAAACCAAAATATTCAAAGACTGCCTTTTTCCTCCGGCAGTTTTTCCTTTTGATTTTAATACTAGTTCCAGCAGGAAAGATTATACAATCAAAGTCGATGTATTAAAAAAAACCAATAACAATACCGGGATTTAAAATGAGGTCGACATAATAAAAGAGCCTACGGAGGGAGAAATTGTTAATTACTACTTGAATCCCGCCCTCTTATTTTGCTGTTTGTTTGTTTGTTGTGAGATAGAGTGAAACTGATAAAAGAAAAGAATGCAGATTTGTTTTCTTTTGGAAGTCGAGACAACTCGTATAAAAGGCCGTTCCTATGGTGTTCTTGAAAGGTGTCAATTGTGCCATGACGACTTGTTATGAATTGAATCAATTTGAAACCTTTCAAGTGTTGAGGCGATTGGCTACGGTTCTGTTCGAAACAAGGCTTCTCCAGAATTACAGTGTACTTTTAACGTTTGCCGTGTATTTCGATATTCACCAATTATAGTGCCAAGTGACAAGTTTATTGATTTGCAGTATCCAAAAATAAATTATGCGAAGCTTAAACATGTGGTTATTCACAAAACGAATGCAGTTTTGTGTTAGATGGACAAAAGTGATTCCCACCAAATTCAGGAAGTATTTCTTTCACATTCTGAGTTTTCCACTTCACATTTTCCAGTGTAGTTGGTATTAAATTCCCGGCTACTTACTAATGTAACCCTTTATGTAATACTTACGATACATTAACGGTTACTTCATGG
>JAHWFP010103067.1:33322-81438 GCA_023313725.1 Lithobius niger | reverse complement strand
TGCAGTGTGACCGTGGGTGCTGTGAGAAGGCTGCTCCGCAACAATGTACCTCAAATCCATGTTCCTCAAAAATTATACTTAACTGCTTTAACCACTGGACTACCACAGCACCACCAATTGACATAAGCGTTAATGTCGGTGTACGCCAGTTTGTGGAGTGTTATGGGAGCTCAGTTGTTAGGGCAGTCCACATGCTGTTGGAAGAAGAGAGAATTCCAGCGCAACGAACATATGGTGGCACACTGATCTTCACTTCAGTCCTTGGACGCTACGATGGGCATTTGTTTATTTATTGTTTGACTGCCAGTTTCATTTCTCTTCCGCAGACACGCTCCCCTCTCCCTCTAATAGAAGTTAATGACGCCATACTGCTAAATAATTCTTAGAGAATTCGAGAAGATAATACTAGAAGCTGCATCCAGCAGTGATGGACTGTAAAATGCTTGTTTCTAGGGCTACACACCAGATCCCGCTGGGGGAGGGGGGGTGGGTAGTACATAGAAACTGAACTTCCCCAGAAATTTTGCTGATTTTGTTCAGCCCCCTCCAAAAACTTTGCACTTCCACGAAGTAGCCTGGTAAGCATGTAATTGGGTTCTAGAGATCTCTTACTCGGCCATACTACAATACCTGAGAAATTCGGACAATTGTACGTAAACACTTTGCCCCTAGAAACAGAATATTTTCAAGCGGTCTGCAACAAGCGTTTTTTACAGACAAAAACGGTATGCGGGGAGTGGGAGTGTGTATGTGGTCTGCAGGTATGGGATGAGTGTGGTATTTTGCAATGAGCAAAATTTTCAGTTATGCCTATTTGGGTTCATGAACAAGTTTCTTGTAAGAACTTTTTTTTCAAGAACTTTGTCGGTTGTTTTTTGCCAAACAACTAGAAACGACCCAATCTATCGTCTTGAGAATAGCACCATTCAAAAGTTCTCGAAATAACGGTTCAAATGGTGTACTTGAACGTCAAAATCGGTTAATTTTTGGCGAAATTATCGCAAAAAGAAGATCATGAAAGGAAAAAAACGCATGACAAATCGTACTGCAAGACAGCCAGCCGTACTGCGACGTAGCGTCGCCCGTTGCTCCGATTCTGCCACAGGGACTTTGCCTACTTCTGCCCTGTGCTTCCCTTATACGAATTCAGCCCAGTGCTCTACGAACGAAACCAACACTGATCTTCACGAGTGAATCTGGCCAACTCTGCTACCATGCACAAGTCTGGGGTGTAGAAATGAAAAAAAAAAAAGAAGTGACCGCTATTTTTCAAAACCTATGAAATTCGCAGTAATAGTTTTTTGGTTTTGTATTTTACTATTTGTAATTACATTCTGTATTCAGCACACAAAAGGAATTTTCACTATGGTACGTTATGGCAAATGGTTTTGTGTTGTTCACGTAGTGCTTGGGGCAGCGAGCAGTATAGAATGGGCTCCCTTATTTCCGGACATAAAAGGCAACGCGAATATCTCCGAAAACAAACTGATGTAAGAATTTCACCTTATAACCCTTTAAGAGTTTCATGCACAAATACTTGCTTGTCATGAACTTTCAACCAACACACGAGCATTGTCGTGTCCCAAACAAACAAACGTTACACACAAAATCTAAATTAGGTCGAGTATTCGAGCTCGCTCGCTCGGCCAATGAGTCCGTGCTTACAGGTTCAATAAAATTGATAAGTAAGCAGGAAGTTTGTAGCCAAGCATAATTCTAGAACATGAATGAGTTAAGCCAGGAGCCAATGAAGCGAATGTTCATTTTTTTTCAGTGTTCGAGCCTGTAAACTTCTGTGCGGAGCACTTGAATGAATACTCGTAAAAACGTGTTTCTCGTTTGTTTACCATTCGTACGTGTTATGCAACGTTTTGTCCTTGGCTTTAAAAAGAGTTTTTTCCGAGCGTTTTTCTTTTCCCACGACTGTTCCTAACCAAGGCAGCGTGAAAAGAAAAAATTACCACCTATTGGAGTCAAACGTAAACTGTCGCATAAACTATTTTATCCGAGTGGAATTACCTAGTAATAAGTAGTAGTAATTAGCAAGGATGAAATCAACGATGTTGAGGTACCTTTTTCGTATTGAATTCCTTTATGCTCATCTCTGAAACAGGACTTTCTGTTGTCAACTCAGTAAACCCCGTCGATCTATACAATTTAATTATGCCAAAGTTACGACTTTCTTCAGGCTGTTCAAGAAACGATTTAGAATTATATTTACACAATCAATGCTTATAAGGCAAAACCATAAAACGACCAAAAGGGGTGATATCATACGAAAAACCCATAAGGGTAAAGGGACCCATCAAGTTTTTGCCATAGAAAGTAGTGATATCGGAGCCAAAATGGCTGCCACCAAGTTTTCCGTCCCAACCCTGATCACTCAATCTTAACTGACACCTCAGTGGTGTCATTTAAGCTTGAGTGATCACGGCTCGGACCACAAACTTGTTGGCAGCCATTTTGTCTCGATATATCACTACTTTCTATGGCAAAAACTTGATGGGTCTGTTTATCCTTATGGGGTTTTTGTATGATAATTTAATACACAAAAATAATTAAAACTAACATATATTTTTTAATAGTCTGAACGGAACAAAAACCGCAGAAAAAAAATAAGTTTCCTGGTGAAACTTTTTTTGCCTGCCTAGAGAATTTCGAGCCAAGGCGATGACCTTAAACTAAGCTAACCTATAACAAAAACAACAGTACGAAAGAAATTGACAAAACAATTCGATTTTTTCTTCGCAGTTATCTTTTCCGTAACTTTTTTTTCCATTGGCTGTTTTTTTTTTTTTTTTGCAGACTTTCTATCCGTGGCTTTTTATCCGTGACCCCACACGGCCAATTGTCGAATGAGTGACTGTTTTTACTTAGCGGAAAACGTAAGAAAAAATGACGCTTTTAGGATTTTACCTTCGAAATAAATGTATGAAAAGTATATCTCTTGTTTTGCGAGTCATCCAAGCACGTGTTTTATCAGCAAGCAGTAGCGTTTTTAAACGGCCTGGAAGTGAGGAAGGTGCCTTGCTTTTCAAGCAAAGGCCAACTAGAGTAGAAACTGTGTGTCTTGCCTCCCGGTTCCACTCCAGACATCGAGATGGTTTTTTCGAGGATACTTTTTCCGGGGATATTTTTTTCCAGGCGTATTTTTTTCCTGGGGTATTTTTTTCCTGGGGTATTTTTTCCAGAGATTTTTAACAATGCGTGGAATGCTCAATTTTCATTGTGGAAATTCTGGGATGAATAATAAACAATGTAACAAAGGAAGTAACAACAAAATCAGTTCTTCAAACAACAATACCTACTATCTAGACCTGCATCGTTACCTCTTGTGGCTACACAAATCAAGTTCGGCGGTAACCCGGCGAAGCTTACGACTCACATAAAACTAGGCTTAGCCTATGTAAACCTACTTCGGTTGCTTTTACATACATTGTAACGTAAGGAAATGGTGAAACTACCTGTTGGCTTCATTGTGTTTCTATATTTAAACTCTCATGGAAATTGACAAAAAGCTTCATAGATGTAAGAAAATCAATGTTAAACCCTTAAATCGTGATTTTTCTGCACCAAAATTAACTAACAGCTTTATACATAAAGCCAACTAAAACCAAATTCCTGAACAAATGAGAATAAAGGCGTTGATCGCATAAACGCCGAATTTTCCACGATGGAGTTAGGCCCTAACACCCTGTCTGGGCAGAAGTAAGATTCACACTTTGTTACGGCCGACCCCCTTTTTTATCGAAATAATTTTAACAACCCATGGACGTTTAATAGGCGATTTACGGTATTATTTTTATAATCTGTGCTCAAAGTCACTTGTCCTCTTTTCTTAACTGGCAGTAACAATGAAAACTAACATTGACATCAATGTTGGCAACATGTTGAATCCAAAACGACATATCATCGAATATCACCAATACAATTTGTTGTATACGTGACGCTGACATGCAGGTATAAAGATCAGTGCTCGTATGTTCGGTGCCTAAAGAGAGGGCGCCACCATCAAGTGTAGCCAACATCAAAATATATATCTCTCTGGGGTAGACACGCAGGCAATAGGCCAAAACACGTGTTATACTGTAGCCCATGTATTTGTATAATTAAAACTAGTTATTAGTAAACAATTATTTACTATATAAAGAATAAATCACAAGGTAAAGGGTAAACGAAGCAAACAGTCTGCATTAAAGACTGGCCTTGTGAGGATACAAGATACACTAATCTGAGAAAGAAAGGAAAGACAACTGCACCAACTGGAACTCGAACCCAGGGCTTCCCACTGACTAGGCAGGGAACTCTAACCACTGTGCTACTGGGGCGGATACTCGAACCCACGATTTCTCGTTGATTTGGCCGAGTGCTCCAACCACAGCGCTACGGGGGTGTATACCGTGTACAGGCTCCAGCCGAGCGAAGTAGCTGTTCAGCCTTTTTCAGTGGTGACATAAAGGTCACAATTGTTGGCTTCTTTATTTATTACTCGCATAATTTCTTGTGTGGACGCCAAGAAGCAATGTTGCTTTCACTCCTTGTGTATGTTTGTGACCTCTTAGAAAAAGACATGAACAGCTACTTAGCTCGGCTGGAGCCTGTAGACGGTATACACCCCCGTAGCGCTGTGGTTGGAGCACTCGGCTATATCAGCGAGAAATCGTGGGTCCGAGTCCCAGTCGGGGAAGTTGTCTTTTCTTTCTTTCTCATATAGTGTATCTTGTATCCTCACAAGGCCAGTCTTTAATGCAGGCTGTTTGCTTCGTTTACTGTTTACTATGTATCGCAGTCATAAGACAATGACATGCATATATATGGGGAGCTCAAATTTTCCTATGAATATAACAACCAATAACATTTCCAAACCAAATCCTATACAACCGCCAAATTCGGTGATATACTAACAACACCCAAAAAAGATGAAGGGGACCCACCAAGTTCACATCATAGAAAATAGTGACATCAGAGCCAAAATGGTGGCAACAAAGTTTCCTGTCCCAACCCTGATAATTACCTCAATCTTAACCGACACCTTACTAGTTTGAGTAATTACATGTCAGACCACAAACTTGGTGGCAGCCATTTTGGCTCTGATATCATTACTTTTTATGAGGAAAAACTCGTTGGGTCCCAACACCCTTGTCTGGTTTTGGTATGATATTTAAAGCCAAAGGTCACTGTTTGCAGCATTGTACACAGATGCTTACACATTACAGCAAACTGAAATACGAAGAACCTGCACCTAACTCAATTATAGTCATATCAAATGGCAATCACAACCTGTTCCTGTCTTCTCGTTGCTAGCGATAAAGGCTTGTTTTTCTGATGGCATTCTTTGGAAGAGAAAATCGTTTACATCCCCAGGTCTACTGGCACCGAAAAGCAACTGACATTGTCACCTGTCCTTGCCACAGACGCCACTCTTGGGCGAGAATTGACAATTCGAAACAAGAGCCTACTCGTTCTAACCTTGAGTAGGAACTTGATAGGGGCCGCGCCTATAGTGCCGCAGGATGCAGAACTATAATCCAAACAAACGTGCACTATGTTACAACTGTTTTCAAGTCTAAACACAATCTAATTCGATGGAGGCCAAGCTTAAAAGAATCAACTGCTGACACAACCAGTTTATGGAGTGATTACGGAGTTGGAGTCAAGTTGCTGCAGTCTGCAGCACAATGAACAGCTTTGAAACTGCTGGCATCAACAAAAATCAATAGTTAGCTTCTCAACAAACTCCAACCTGCCATTAAACAACCTGATATCAGACGATCTGACTTACCGTGTTCACTGTGCTTTCCTTTCTTTCCCATGGCGGTGAATCAGTCTGTGAGTTTACGAAGCGCAAACTCGCAGTACGAAGAATTGCAGCACTTTCCGCAATCACTACAGAACTTGTTTAAGATCTTTTTCTTTTTTTACCAGCAATTAGGCTAGTTTAAATCGTTCATTTGCGTATAAACGACAGCCTATGACGCTGAAAAGATAGAAACCTAGCTACTGATAAGCAGCTCGAAGAAATTCAAATAAACGATTGTGATATCGTTCCGTTTGTAGATTACTTTCATGACAACTGCGACGCCCAGCTGACGTAATGATAACAGTATAAGAACTAGCCTACACCCTACCTTTTTACAAATAAATAAATAAAAAAAAAACCACAGAACATTGCATACCATACAAACCACACATACAAATTAAAGAAAAATTGCATATAAAAGTGAACCCCACAGCGCCTCCCATCTCTGCTGTGGGGTTCACTTTTATATGCAATCTGCAGGGGGACGTAAGTAGCAGAAGTTGTTCCCTGCAGAAGAAACTCAAGCTATGCTCACATAAAAAATATTATCGGCCGAGCGAGCGAAGTCAAATAATCGGCTCAATTGGGGTTTTGTGTTTGTTTGTTTGTCACGACAATGTACGCAATTTTTTTTCTTATTTGGTTGAAATTTTTTTGACAAGGCTCGTTAGATGCCTGAAAGAAAACATGAAAACTACTACCTCAAATATTTTCGGAGATGTTCGAGGTAGGGGGTGCCGGAATTGTATCGACAAGGAGTTACGTTAATTCTGGGATTTTCTTAAATGTTGGCCCGTGTGGGAAACGGAATTACAGTAACTCCGGATTCTGTTTTGAAAGTGTCTGAAATAATCCGGAATTGTGGTAACACGGAGTTACCGTAACTCCTGATTTTATTGATGATTAATTAACGTCCCTGCCTCGCTCACTGCGGCTATACCTAAAACATCAGAAACCGCAACCATATTATTGTCAAATTAGACAAGAGTTAGGGTAATTCCGTGTTACTACAATTCCGGATTGTTTTAGACACTTTTAAAGCAAATTACGAATCCGAAGTTACTGAAATTCCGGGTACAAGAGTCAGTGTTTATGAAAATTCCGGAGTTAACATAAATCCATGTCGGTATATCCGCGCCCCCATAGGTAGAGCACTGGGCGGAAATCATACGTAATAACGTACTGTAGGATCTCTCCCTCGGCCAAGTAATTGTGATTTTCAGAACTCAATTATATGCCTTGTTACGAATATCGCCTTGTAGGTCTAACAAATTTCGACAAGGTTATCGGCATTGACACTTGTGTGTGACGTGTGATTGACAAATTAATGGCCTTTTAGTTTTCCTACTTGCCGTAAAAGGCACTAGGAAATTCTTAAAGTTGCCACTTATTTCAATATTTGGGTTTACATACTATAACCTAGGGATGGCACGATACAACATATGTTTATCCCGATAAAAATAATATCTCAATAAAACAAGGTTTTAGGCTGGAATAACCATTTTAATTTTATTAATTAAAGAAAGCCTTGGCTGTAGCCTACAGTGCAACCTTCACGAATGTGAATTGTGTGGCACTCGTCATTTGGCCAGTAGACAGAGTGCTGCTATATTGTTAGCATTAAACTAACTTTCAAATCAGCTAAAGTGGCTCGCAACAGTATTGTACACTTGGTTGGAGAACCCTTGTAATTCTGCGCTTGAAGCCGCAAACCGTTTGTTTCAAGCTATTATAGTTTCCGAGATACGACAATTTTAAGCATTTGGGTTTGGACGATAATTGACAAAATATTTTGTCGCGATATTATCGAATTATCGATTATCGTGCCAACCCTACTATAACCGGTACAAGCAGTTGCCAAAAACTTGTACAAATTGTGTGGATGCTTAAAATAAAAAAATAAAAAATGTTTACACCATCCACTACGCCTTCCCACCGCGCACAAAATTCACGCTTTTGAAAACTGCATCGTGCTACTCGTCAGGACCGAACCATACAGTCTGTCAATACAGAACACACAGAAAACGGTGAAGCCAATACTTCCAAGCGTTATGTTTTCATATATATTTATATATATATATATATATATATATATATATATATATATATATATACAGTATTTTTATAAGTAAAAAAACCTTGTTTTCACAAAAATTCAATCTTATTTTTTGATCTATATAAACTATACCACCTGATAGAAACTAATATACACAAATCGGCTCAATTTTGAACTTCCCTAGACATTTTCGAAAGGGGAAAAAAAATTAGTAAATGGGAGGGGCGGGAATGCTACCCGGGATGGTTCGTTTTTCGGACTGTTCACTTCATGTGTTTGCGTTTTAGTCTTCTGTACAGCCGTACCGGCTGAGAAGACTATTGCAACGACTTTGTCCGTCCGTCGCTTTTTTCAACTTTGCAACGGTACCAGAAATAGACGACCACTTTTTACAACGTTCCATTCAGTGTCAAAAGTTAGTTAAATAACATGGCAAATTAAAACATCGTTGCCTCCTTATAGCTAATAGACTTCTTCGACGTAACTAAATTAAATAATAACATTTCATCGTCGAATTGAAATGCTAAAGATTTGTGTTAACGCAGCCGTAAAAACAAAAACATTTTAGCTTCGTTTAAAAGAGTCTTGTCGCATTGTTGCATGAATGAATAGGCTTACGATCGAACCAAATTCTCCATTAGGCCTATCTGCTACTTACGAAACCAAAACTGCCGTTAAAAAATTAGGCCTAAAAAAATGAAAATTAGATATAAAATCACGTTACCATGGAAACGTCAATAGTTGCTACGAGTCGCTGCTGCATTTTCTCCTGTCCTTCCCTACTACCACAGATCTATATTAGGCTACGTTGCGCATTACGTTGTAACACTGTAACTGTGTGCGCGGAGGCATACCGTGTTGCAAAAATGAATAGGCTTACTGTATACAATCCAAATCTCCGTTAGTTGCTACTTACGAAATTAAAGTTGTAAATTAGGCCTAAACGCTGACAATTATGCCTAAAACGTAAAATAAACTTATAAGTTAACACATTTGTAACGGGCAATTCTGATGGTTACTGTTTTTAGATTATATAATAGAGATAGCTGTTGTAGTGCATGATAGAGGTGTGCGCTTCAACATGATTGGAAGTGGACGATCTGTACAGAAGACCAATGCGACTAGATAGTCGCTGTAGCCCCTTGTTTTTTTACACTTTTTTCGCACACAAATTTTTGACATTTTCACATCCTTTTTTCATACTGTACATTTTTTTAATACACCTATTTCCAAACCATGAAAACACATTCAGCGGCGTGCCAAATTCTGGAGCACGGACAAGTTGCATTTTGGGATATCTCGTCGAACAAAAGAACAGCGACATTCCCACTGTGTAAGTCGCTACCATCTACCGACAAAACAAATAACCTGGCTCGCCGGCCAATGCAGGTAAATGAACTCAACTAAATTTATCATCATTGAACCATAGCAAAGCTAAATTTATTTATCGTTTGTTGTCGTCATTTGCACGATGACTTTTTTTTACTCAAAAAATAAAAAATTTCACATTTTCCCCCCACCAATTTGGGAATCTTGTCAAGTTTTTTCACACTATTACTGGACAGCAAAGATTTTCATATTTTCTCACTCAGTGGCATCCCTGGAGGGGGTAAACTTGTCCTGGTATTTGAACAGGGAAACCATCGATCATTGCAGGGAGCCGAAATAATGTCCATAATATGCCAGAACAAATCACATAGCCACTGATAAAGGCTGGTAGTTTCTCACAGTACCTTGGCTGGGAGGGGCTGGTAGGAACTCTGCCAGCATCAACTTTCCAGTACCAGATCAACTTCTTCATGCAACTAGCCTAAACATCTCTCAGTCACGATGACCCCCTACAGTCTTTTTATACTAGCAAACGCCCTGTTTTCACAAAGAAGTTAATGTTACTTAACTCCTGGTTAGCTTTCCTGTATGGCTCAGTTTTGCAACATTACTTATAGACTCATGTAAATGTTGCAAAGGCATTCCTTTCCTATTTTTCCCCTCGTCAGAAACGGTTTTGCTATATTTACTCTAACCTATGGAAATGTTGCAAACGCTATTTCGAGCAGGATGCTCGAATATAGTGAAAAGGTATGTACTTTTAATTCAGAAAAGCCTCAATGTCTCACAAAAAAGGAAACTGGACGTCTCTAAGAATAACGTGGCAGCAGTAAATAAAACTGTAGGCCCAAGTCATCTTTGTGCACTTGTGCTCTAAAAGACGCTGTAGACCGATAGAGTACTACATCTCTGGTCACCAGCCCAACCGCCACACAAACGGTGTTTCGGCATACACGTTTTTGTGTACTTTTTTTTATTCACCTGACGGTACACAATTCGCGTAGAGGTTGAGACTTGTAGCGATTTCACACGGCATAATTCGTCTCGGGCTAGATCTGGGACCGGCCTCCAGAAGCGCCGCAAGCTAGCAAATTTTTAGGAAATCTACGTGAATTTGAAACGTTTTCCTGCAACTTACAGGTGAAATTTTCATACGAGTTCATTTCACATTTAAAACAAAATGTTTCTTTGCAACAAGGGTCTCCTCTAGTTATTTGTATGGGGGGGGGGGGACGCCATTAAGCTAGCGGGTGGGTCGAGGGGGGGGGGGGGCTCCCCGGGGATACCTGGACAGCTCAAACCGACACTGCACTGGGAAGCGATTGCAAACTTAGGAATTAAGTTTTTAGACTTAATTGCACTACATGTAGTTCAGACCCATTTTATTAAAGCTGTATGTCAACGTCGTCCCACTACCACCCAACCGACAATAGAAAAAACAATAACAATGGAGCTTAACAAAACAGTCGAAGAGCGAATAAAAATTGATGGGCGTAAAAAATCTGACAACGGACTGCCATTTTAATGGGCTCCAGATGGCACACCTAATAGCTGGGGTTGGACCCACTAACGTGGCCCCTAGCCAACGCCAGCTGAGCCTCCCGAATGAACGGCAGTCAGTAAAAGACTCTACATTTAACGAGCACTTTAGTCCAATTACACCCCCCCCCCCCCCCGGCCGACTCACCACCACCCCTACCCACATCCTCCAGAACATCAACAACGAAGTGGCCAAATTGTGTTACTGTGACTACTTCTATGCTAAACGCCTAATTTCAAAGAGTCATTGTTTAAAGCAATCAGCAAATATTATTATATACTACAAATAATCACGATTGTGACCTAATAATGGCTCCAGTGAGTTATCTTTACACTAGTGGACAGGAGACTGCATCGGTAAAGACGGTACGCTAGTGAGCTGGTGATGGATTGGTTCGCCGGTTCGAATCTGGGTCACATCACTTGAAACGTAAGTGCATCAAAGTGGCTTAATGTACGATGTTATTTCTATCGTACGATTTTCGCTGATGGCGTTATTTCCAATTTCCGTATTACCCTGTATACTATTTACAGTGATTTATATCTAGTTATTTAATTTGTTAAACATTTGCTATTTTTAGTACCAGGCTGATAGTACTGCTGCTACTGCACTGCTGGCAACCGATTTAAAGATACTTGCTCAGTTTTGGCTTTCCTACGAAACTCACGATTTTGCAGCTTTGGTTCAAACTTATGTAAATGTTGCAAACACACTATTTTCCTGTTTTGTCCTCATGTTTTGCTACATAAACTCTTAAAGGTGCCTGCCTCCGTATCGACTTTCCTGTGTTCCTTAGTTTTGCAGCATTAGTTCAAACGTACCGTAAGTAAATGTGGCAAACACATTATTTTTCTGTTCTTGTTCCTCATGTGAGACGGTTTTGCTCCATACACTCGGGTATCGATAATCTTACAAACAGCCCAGTAACCGAACAAATATTTCCTCAACATTTAATGAGCAAAATGTTTTGTACGTTTTCCACAATACTGGCATACAACCATGGCTTTCGATATTTTGACCTACACAGAAAGCAGAAAGCAGAAAGCAGTTGCCCCCCCCCCCCCCCCGTGTTTAAAGTTTGAACAGTGGCACACTTTTGAAAATCGCGTTTTGCAACAATACTGTAACTTGGTTTCAAAAGCTAACAGGCTAAAGTACAAACGACATACCTAGCACGATTTATTATGCTAAATTAGAAAAAAAAATCCAATTGGTGGGGAGGAGGAGGAAGGGGAGAGTTCACTACAGTCCAGCTGAAGTTCATTTTAAAAGTTGACGAATCGTAAGTCGCAACAAAATGTAAAAGTAAAATGTCACAGCCGGAAACAAAACAACAGGCAAAAAAAAAAAAAAAACCCTGGGGGAAAAGAAAGAGCTAACCCTAGGGGGGAAGGGGAGCGTAGGGAGGGAAGTGGGGTTAGGGGGTAAGAGCCACGTGAAGTCGAAGGGACGAAAAAGCCTGAGGAATATAAAAAGCCGTGGGGATTGGGGAGCACGGCTAAATGGAGAGTGGAAATGTTAGCTTCACTGCCGGGCAGACTTATGCATTAATTTCTGCAGGTGGTGGCTACCTCGGTTTAGTAATGCTAGTCGGTGATGCGAATATCAGTTCGCAAATGGCAGGCTGACTGGCCGTGAGTGGTACGATTAACCGATAAACCTTTGCTTGCTACTTTTAAAAGATGCTTGCTCCATTGTGTTGGAAGTCAGTTTTCCTGTGAGACACTATGATCCTATTTTTTTTCACTTCTGGGGAGGGGGGCCGGGGTGGAAGGGTGTATTACATTTAATTTATAAAGTACCATTTTTTTGGCCAACAATTCTGTAGTACGTATTTTATTACAATCCACGTTTACATAATTTTTATAAACCAACGGCTTAAAGTGGCACTATCACCGATTGAAATGCGAACGAAAATACCGTGGCGCCATCTAGCGGCCGTGATATTGTTAACCTTTATAGCTTGCTCCCAGGTACACGAGGACGAACCAAATTTTCACTCAATATTAAGGATGTCGTGGCTTGTTTGTTTCGTTAAAAGAAATGCCGTTATGAATTCCTTCACTTGGTGCAAGCAAGTGCCGGATGGTACTACGTAGCCCTAGATGTTGTCAGATTTCGTCTGCTTTCAATCGGTGATAGTGCCACTTTAATTTGGCACAAATCATATACTGCTCGAGGTGTCTCCAACCCCCCCTCCCCCGGGTAAAAAAGATGACCAGCCCTTTAACAAACACGGAAATTGATAAATTGAAGCTGAAAGAATAAAAGCCTGCCACATCCGCTTTATAACGCACAGAAAGAAAGGATATTTAAAATTCAAATCAAAATATTTACTATCGCAAATCTGTGTAAAAACACTCGCGACATTGTTCATCGCCCAAACTACTCAAAACTGGACTTGATGAACTCTTCAAACAAGCTAATGAAAATATAGCAGCAGCACTGTAGCAACCAGGTCACTTCACATGGCCAGCTGGTGGCTGCTGGAACACTTGACATAGCACCTCCCCCCTTGATAACGAGTATAAACAGATGGTGGCCACGTGTTGACATCTCACGTGGTCAAAAATCAATAATCCCGACGGATTCACCTGTCTTGCGGAGAGCATCGTGCCAATACCTGCACGTACCAACAACAGGTCTATTTCAGAGCAAGTTTTAAAACGGAATTTGATAACGCGCCAAGGACGGACAGACCCGGATGACCTTCGTTGTTTACAGACGCTCTTAACGTAACGTTTAAAATCTTGCGCACATAAAATAGCACTTCAGAGCACAGTTTATACAACGATCTTGTTGCTGTGACTTCACACACAAATTCTAACTGCGTTTTGAACACAGTTTGACCACCACGACAACAGTTAACAGGAATCGTAACACACGATTAGATTTGGGATTTGTGTGCTTGTTTATCTGTTTGTCTGCTTGCCTATTGTGTTTTTTTCTGTGTTTTGGAACACAATGACGGTCGTAATTTTATTCTGAATTTACTGACATGGGAACCCTAGAGCACACAATAAACGAAAAAGAGTCCTACCTCAAATAGTTTAGGGGTGGAGCAAAAATTCGAAGTAGAGCACCAGGCAGAAATCATAAGCTAACATTATGCTAACTGTTTAAGTTAAGGGTGGTCCACAAAAAAACTGACGACCCAAGGTTTTTAAATCCAACTTTTCTAGTTAGCATTCCTCAAACCAGGAGAGGACAGAAATCTTCTCTTTTCATTAGATTTGATTTCTGTCCTATCCTGGTTCTGAGGGGTGCTAATTAGAAAAGTTGGACTAGAAAATGTAGGGTCGTCAGTTTTTTATGGACCACCTTGTACAGATCTGTGGAGCACTGGGCACAAATCATATAGGTTTCTGCCCGGTGAAAGTAGAAAAACGAATGTAGCAATCTCGCTCGGCCGAGTAGCTGTGTTCTTCAGAATAATTTTTGATTTTAATTTGGATGTGGCCTTGGAAATACGCTACAACACACATGCTTAAAGGGACAGTTATTACGAAGCTTGTGGTGAAATGTTACACGTTACTGAATATTTGCAAACTAGCCCACATAACCTGTGGCAAAACCTTCCTATTAAAGAGTTCGTCTTTTAACAACTTTTTTTTCCCCGTAAGAAACTAGCATTAACAATATCTGCACATGATTTGCTATAAAAACATTTGATAAAACACTTACTCCCCAGCCCAGCATGAGTTGGTAAATTCATTTTTATACCTAGAATAGGTTACCTACCCAATTAAATGTTATTCCTTATTGTCTGCTTCAGGATCCAGGATTTTTTTTTAATATCTCAGGAATTTTCGCCTTAAGCAAACAATAATTTAAAAAGTTTAACTGATGACAGTATTGTGGGATACAAATAATCAAGAGTTGAAAATAATTAGTGCTAGCCTAGCCTATAGCTAATCTAAGAAATTTTTCCAACAGTATCGCAAGAAGTAAATACTTTTCTAGCACCGACAGACTTCTCTTTTCTGACACCAAGTACTTCTGCTAAAGAAGAAAAACTAAGTCCCTACTCGCACCATGGACGTAGTGAGGTGACTCAGGTGAGGGGCCACCGGGAAACCCGAACAACGCCAGCAAGTACAGGACATTGGACCGAATGGTTGGCTGTGAGCCAAACGAACGTTGGATCGAATCCTGCAACCGACTAATATACGTGTGAGACTTTTGATGCGAAAGTGTTATATGGAGATAGATCCTCAATGATAACAAAGTGTAGGCACCAGTGGCACACGCAGGAATTTTTTGTTGGTGGAGGGTGGGAGGCACAGTGCGTGAAGGGGCACCCTGTGCTAATAAAAAAAACTTTGAATAACCAGCTAGGTGTTCTGGGGGAGTGCTGTAAGACCCCAGCGGGGGTCTAAATTAAGACATTTTAGAGCATTTCTTGGGCCCATGGAGCAACTATTTTTTTTAGGGGGGGGGGGGGGGGGAGGCAATGGAAAAACGTATTTCAACATCTTCAGCAGCATTTTTTTTTCGAATTTTCAAATTGTAAATTTTGGGCAACATTACACTTTGAAATACTTAGCTACAGCATTTATCATCATACAAAAAATCACTAAAAACAAGTTTGGCCTGTGAAATGGGGCGCCATACTTTTCATTGGGGGAGGGGAGGGGCACGAGTCCATTGTGCCCCCCCCCCCCCAACCCACTTCTCCCCCAACGCGTATGCCTCTGAAACGCAACCCTGCCCTGAGGCAAGGTAAAGATTACCAGCATAATATTCAACCTGTTACTTAAAAATTATCTCTAAACCTAGGCTAGCTACAGTAAAACAAGAAAGCATGAATTTTTTTACAATTAAAATTGTTTTACATGCTAACGAAACTTGAACTCTCTTAATTTAACATCCTAGTTAACCGCGAAACCGAGTAAGTTTTAAACAAGTAAATTACTCGGGAGTAAATTTTTTTGCTCGGAAAAATTTTGAAATCTGGTCATTTTCTCTGCAACTTTGGTGTCTTGGGGAAGAATTTAGCAAGTAACTCGTCATGAATTCTTCCATTCTAGAATTTTATGCATCCCTGAAATTCTCTCCACCGATTTTGCTTCAGTTACGCTACTTGAATGCAAAATTATTTTCTTACACTAAATCTCAGCTTTTTAAAGAATTAAAATCAACTAGCCTGACAAAAATGCAAACATTAAGCCATTGTGTTCAACTTGGCATCGTTTCAAGCGACTTACTATCACAAGGAAATATCACAATGGGAATATAATTTTGTCAATAGAATATAATGTGTTCCAGTTTGTTAAGCACGAGAGCCAGCCTAGCCACCCTCTTCTGTGTAACAAGGTTAGGAGAGAAGGGAACGCTATGCTTAGTCACGACCCCAAGGCCTTTACTTTCACAAAGGATCCAAGGGCGTTGAGCAAGATACATATTAAAATTTTCAATTATTTATTGACAATATATCCGTTCATGGATACCACGAAAAGACATCCCCGATATTCGCCGAATCAACCACGACGAAATTTAAAAACAGTTCGTTTTGTTTGTACCGTGTTCAAACATAAATAAAAGCAAGCTTTACTGCAAAGCTCGTTTTCGTCTAATCAAAGCACTGAGGGCTCAAAATTAAATAAATATTTAATTGATTCGCGGTACTCTATGCATTGTTATTTCTCCAACAGCTGGTGATGCACGTTTTGCTTAAGAGGAAAAGATTGCAAAATCATGATTCATTTCACACGGATTAGGGAGAATCGGAATCAACTAACGACTTTGACATTCCTTCCTTTACTTTTTCCCTCCATCCACCAAGACACTTCAGCAACAACAACAAAAATAACCCGACCGTAAGACTGATTTCTTACCGTATTTCTTGACGTCGTCATCCAAGCCGTTTTCTTTAGCACTCATTTCTCTGCATTAGCCTACAATTCCCAAATGATGGGAATATAATTTACAATACAATAACAACAGCCGTCAGTAGTAGTGTACGCAGTCTACGGTTCCGGTGGATCGGTAGACACGCGTAGACAAGTCGGCCCTAGTTCGCCAAATCATCCATGGCTCACTATTCCCATTGGCTACGAAACTTTGGAGGCGTGGTCCTCCAATACGAAACCGAAACACAACACGATGTTTAAAGATGGCCGCCCCGGGACTGCGCCGTTGCGATGGTTGGTTGCGAAGCCTGGGAATGGAGTTACGGGTCTAACACGGAGGCGGTTTTTTAGAGGATTTGTTTTTCGACGGTAAAGTTTTTTTTTTTTTTTGGTTTCCAACAATTGTCTGGCGCACCACTTACTTGTTCGCTTTTAGTTTTATTACATTTATTTTTTAGTTAATTTTTTTTTTATTGTTCCCTTTATGGTTCATTCTTGTTACTCTGGCTTTGCTGCTTTTACTGTACTTGGTATTTTAAGTAAACGGACGCTACGACGTTTGTGCATTTATTTGTTTGGTATCCTAATATTTTATTTTTAATGAATATACTTAAACCAATGGTCAAATCGCAAGGTAAAAGTTTACACGCGTATACATTAGTATAGATGGTTTTTTTTTCTGAATAATTATTGCTTTATTTTCACCTTCTCTGTTTATTCAGTATACGTAATGTATTGTGCACTAAAAATAAAAAGTACATAAAACTCCCACAATTGCGAATGTATGAAGTTGTGCCAGATTGGTTGCGCTGCATCGTCAGATTAGTTTTCTTCTCTCCTAAAATTGTGCTAAAGTAATGAAAAAGTATACTTTTAACACCATAAATGTTTACTTAAATGCTCCTTCTTACACGTCCTAACTTACTAATGTTATAACTTGATCACGATTAGATTTGAACCTTTCTAATATAATTAAAGGAAAATTTATTGTGGCTCGATAGAGTTTATTTAAGAAATGTTTCTTATAATCTTAATTCACGTAATGTAAATTTTGTGTAATTTTGTAAGAATTTTACATATGTTGGCAGAATCCTTCTTTGGTAAAGCATCCAAAAATAGAATAGCCTACTCATGAATGCCTTGGAACATTGAAGAATTCACCAGAAGTTTGCCATTTCATATAGCGATACGCACACACACTGCAGGCATTCAGTGATGCAGTAAGTTTTTTCCTGTTTTTTCCCCAATAGGGCTACCTGGTCGGTACCTACTGAATTTAGTCTGCTGAATTGAGTACAGTTGAGTTTACTGAATCGAAATCAAAGCAACTAGGTAATGCATGCTGTGGCAGTATAACTTTGTTAAATATATAAGTTAAAAGCAGAGGTGTCCGTGCCCCCAACCATGCAAACATAACAATTAAGAATAGTCAACATTGCTACTTCGTACGAATATAAATTTTTTCCAAAAAAGCTTTGTTACTTTTGTGTGGTTACGGGATATCTATGCTTCTGTTTGGTAACAACTTCATTATATACCCACTTACTTATTTCTCTCTCTCTTTAAATAGCTACCAGCCGATATAGCGTCCTCTACTGGCGTCAGACCAGGTTTCACCTAGTAGAGTTGTTGCCAGATGAAGTTCTGTCCCCACTACAACTTGCTAAATTACCAGTCTACAACTTACCAATTGCTAGCTAACGTTTTTAGTAACAAGTGCACAGGTTAACAAATCTATAGGTTTTTACTACTTGTTAAATTTTCAATCTATTCGTACCATTTTCAATAAATCTACATACCCCGAGTTGCTTTCGCTTTGCTCGCTCAATTAGCATATGTCGTTTCTCAAAACTGAAGGGCTTCTTTGTTGTTTATTTAAAATTTCTGTCTAGCTTCTATTACTACTTACAGGAGAATGTGGGAATACATTTGTTGTAACTCGGACTTTGTATTCTACCAGATATCGCAAGGTAATGTAGAGGAAAGCTGTTCTTCCAGGCTGCAGGCCATTTGAACTTCTTTACCAAAGCAACTCCCCAACTCCCCGGCTCTCGAGAACTGGAGTCGGGAGGCTAGACATGTAATTTCTACCAGAGTTAGCCTTGGCTTAAGAAATAATCCTTCCACGCTTCAATAGTATTTAAATGCCACTGCTTGCAAACTGGCACACACTTGGACTAAACACACAACAAATGTTAGTTTCACAGATATTTATTAGGTACAAACCTACACAGTGTAATTTTTAACGTAGGTTTTCACCAAAGTTAAAACCATCCCTCGTTCGACAACTGGCTGTATGGGGTCGCAACTCGGAACAAGTGGCGGAACATGCCACAATCAACATGAACAAAAGCGCATTTCCAGGATCCTTCTTTTCTTCTAAAATTCACAGGGGTTGGCTGAAGCCAGAAACCTTCAACATACGAGACAGTCGTGCTATCCATTCAGCCACCTTGAACCAACTGCCCAACCCACCCACATATCTATTTCTATTGTTAGCGTTTAGTCATAAGGGTTCCTTGTTGCTCTAACAGCGCACCCCATGGCCAAGATGAGTGAGCTCCCTTTAAAGAGTCATCACAACTGAATTGTTGTCAGTGGCCCCTCCCACACACATGCCTGAAGTAAAGTGTAAAGAAGCCATTATATTACGACGAAATGTGGCACTCAAACCATGAAGATGTCAATTATGGTAATACAGGGTTCCCACCAACTTGGAGAACTTAGAGAATCTAAACTACATTTGAAACTCAGGGAATTCTTAAGATTTTATTTTACAAAATCTTAGAAAACACAAAGCCAAACTTGTAGGCCTATTTCTACATTTATTTCGGGATGCCGCGAAACGAAAATTGGCAGCCATTCTGCGCGATCTAGTTCTGTGTAGCGCTTGCTCGCAGCAAGCAAAGGACTGCACACAAATATCTTTTAACACAACAAACAAACCATGTGCTACCTTAATTATTGGGTAAAAATGTGGTATGTCCTAGTGCACCTGGAAGCAAGCTGCAGAAGTTAGCAATATTACTGCCACTAGATGGTGCCACGATCAGGGCCGTAGGAAGCAAATTAAAAGTGGTACGGCACAAATGCTTCTAGGGGGATGGGGGATGTGGCCATAGCGACTAAGGCCCTATGCAAGTGATCTGGGGGCAAACTGGGTAGCCGGTTCGAATCCGGGTCATGCCACTCCGACGAAACGTAAGTGCATAAAGGTGGCTTACTGAACTACGTTATTTCTAGTGTATGTTTTTCGCTGTTGGCTTGTTTCCGATTTTCTTTAGGGGGATGGGGGAGCGCTGTCAGCTCACCCAGTGGGGTTCGTGGCAGCCCTGGAAGCTGAAGCAATTTCTGATACTGCAGTGTCTTATCTGGCTTCTGGAGCCCATAATTTGAACGAATTTGTAAGGTTTCTTTTTTAGTTAAAATATGGTTCACAGTAACGGAGCTACCTTCTTATGTATGTAGGCGATTTCCAATTCTGTTTCTGTCATTTGACTTATAAAACTTATTTTAGAGAAAGTTGCAGTGGGTAGGCTTCTGTTTTAGGCTTTCATTGGTATTAACCACTTACTGAAGCTTGCTTTGGATTAGTATTAAAAAAACGCTTAAGCGTATAAAATACGAATATGTAGGCCTTAAAAATCTTAATGTTCCAAAGGAACAGACGTAGGAAAAAGACACGTAAGTCATTGGCGTCGCACTAATACGTTTAAAAGAAGCTCCAGGTTTGTAAGCCTTAAAAAAAAAACTTAAGGGCGGCACCGAGAGATAGACGCCCTCGGACCAACCCCGTGACGCTGGTGACCCTAAAGGCACTTTCTGTAATGCTCTAAAGGAATACAGATACAAGAAAAAGACATGTAAGCCATTAGTGTTGCATAATACGTGTAAAAGAAGCCGCATCATTCCACAAAACAAGCTGGAGCTTCATTTAGAAGTATTAGCGCGATGCTTATGGCTTACATGTCTTTTTCTTACAACTATTCATTTAGAGCATTATTTTTTTTTTAAGGCCAAGATACATATTTTATATGTTTAATCACCAATATCTGTCATTATTTTTTTCTTTGAGATATTTCAGGTAAATAAAATAACTAGAATTTTGATTTGAGATAATTGTGAGACGAGATTATTACGATGAAAGTTTTTTTTTTAGATAAAGTAGCGGTCGACCCTGATGCGTGTTAATACCTACGTTTTAAGCTACAGCAATTGAAAATCTGTTCATTGGTTCCATATACAAGTGAGGGCAGAGTCTTAACAACAACAAGAAATGGCCATGCTGTGGAGGCCAAACTTTTCAATTGTGTTCATTAAAATTTGTAATGCAGTGAAATAGCTATGGCACAACCCAAATACCGAATTTCGTTAGTCTATGTTAATTCTAGGGGAAACTATAGGGTTTCAAAGTTTGACATTTAACACGGAAGTTCATGATGAAGTTTACATAAAGAGCGATATCGCAGTCCTTGATAGCTCCATGTTTTGAAACGTTCCTTTTACTTCTTTTTCCCCAAATCTCCTTCTCTAGGTCAAGCTAATTGTCCTTCGCAGGGTGGGGAGAAGTTGGGCTTACTGCTAAGAGGGACAAATTTTGTTCATCAAGGCTAGGCAGGAAACCTTCATGCGCGCATGTCATCCCACACGTGTGTTATAGGACTGTGTCAAAGGGCTGACAACAGCAGCTGCGTTTTGCTTGTTTTAGGGATGTGCGATGAAACTTGTACTCGAACTCGGCTTGCTGCTCGCGTCCATACTCAAAAAACTCGAATCCGGCAAAAATGCGATAACTTCATCAATTTTTGACCGATTTTGACATTCCAATATACCAAATCGATCGTCTCGACGAGAGCTTTCCAGTGGTGCAGAATAAAAGACAATAACTGAACCCATTTTCAAGTTATATCCTTAAAACTGGAAAACCATGACCCACACAGTCAACTAAGCACCATCTTTGTTCCTATTCCAACTGGTTCAGCCATACAAGCATTAATTGCTTAGGGTGACGTAAGGCTCGTCAAAATTTTAAAATATTAAAAAATTATTTTAACAAATTAAAGAGAAACTTGCAAACAAAATATTTCCATTAAATACTCGAACTCGGCTCGATACTCGATTCTTCTGTTGCAAACTCGGCTCGGCGCGACTTGAATTCAAATATTTCTACTCGCACATCCCTAGCTTGTTTGGATATGCCGTATTTCAAAACTGCACCGAAAAGTGGTACAACAAATGCCGCACCAGCCGTACCACTTCCTACGGCCATGGCCACGGCCACGATAGATCATAAAGAAAATACTTTGGCACCATCCAGTGACAGTAATGTCGTTAACCTTTACAGTTTGCTCCCAGGTGAACGAGGACTTAGCAATTTTTAGCCAACAATTAATGAAGTATGAGGCTTGTTTGTTGTGTTATAAGTTCTTGCGTTGTGCATTCATTTGCTTGCTGAGAGCAAGCGCTAGACAGAACTCAATGGTACTAGATGCTGCAGACTTTCAATTGGTGGCAACCAGCCATTAATATCTTCGTGACTGTTCACTTGGTTGGCGTGGCGCAGTTGGGATGTTTTAAAAGTCAGCCGCTGACGAGCAAACTAAGCGAGAAAAAAGGGTGCCGAGTTCGCTGAGCTTAAGCAATGTAGGGGAACGATGTGTGCATGCACCATTGCCGCAAAGCTAGAAACACCATATATGTCATAAATCTGCACGATATGTGCATTGATACTTGATAACTGCCAGCACGTGCATGTGTATAAGCATTGGTAGTGTAATTGCTTCGTCTTTACTCTCATCATCTTGAACGCTACTATTAACGCAATAAAACAGAGAAAAGAAATACAATAACTGATTTTGTCATTGTTGACCATGTTTGTGCTTAACTAAAATCTCAGCCTAACCACAGTATAAAAGGTAAATCAAAACAGGAGCTTTCGCTCAGTCTTACTGAGCATTATCAACTGCCACCATATCAAACCTGGCTCTTCCCACTGGTGCTAAGCAATGGCAAGATATGCAGAGCAGCCTCCCGGCCCGAGCATGTGGTGGCAGTTGAGACTGCTCAGTAAGACTGAGTGAAAACTCATGTTTTGTTCTATCTTTTCTGTAATTAGGCTGAGTTTTTAGTTTTTATGACTTCACAGTTCTCAGCTTGAAAATGGAGGAAGCGGAGGGAGGCCAAGGGTTGGCATTCAGCCAGCAAAGTGAATGAATTTTAAAACAGCCCTCTTTCTTTCATTTTATTTGTTGGGTTGCTCCTGGTTGCAAAGTTAGTGTGGTTATGAACCAACTTTAAATACAAAGCAGTTGGTAGCCAAACATAATTTATTTTAATCAAGTTCTGGCTATCTTGATTTATTATTCTGTTAAGTCTAAACTACAGGGACTCTATGGCACTAGATGCTGCAGACTTTCAATTGGTGGCAACCCGCCTTTAATATCTTCGCGACTGTTCACTTGGTTGGCGTGGCGCAGTTGGGATGTTTTAAAAGTCAGCCGCTTGAGAGTTGCTTGGAAGCAGGGAACGCTGTCCCATTTTTTAAATTCAAGCTGCTTTTTGCCGATAAACTTTTCCATAGTTTATCATAGAAAAAAGTATAAAGGTGGAAAATTGCCATTTTTCTTTTACATGCAACATGATTATCACTCGTCACCGAAAGCAGGCGCTAATAAATGCTTACATACAAATCCATAGGATAAGCCAGTATCCATGTTGTAACTTTTGCTTCGTATTCCATACCTCATCAAAAGGCCATCTGGGAAAGAAGCTGGGATCTTGCTTTCCAGTTCCAGGCCAGTTCAAATTACATAACAAAAATTTTATTTTATCAAAGCAATGCTAAGAGGTGCTAACTTCCCAGCATGCATGAAAACCGGTGTGTAATCGGGAAGGGAGAAGCACAATTTCTACCACAGTTGGCCTTGGCATGAACCTCCTCCCTTGCTCTAAGGTCGTTTCAATACTACTGTTTGCTAGAAGGGGCTCGCTTGAACCATTCACAGCACGAGGAATTTTCACAAGCAAGCACAATTTTAAGGTAAGTTTCTGTAAACATAATTACAACTAATAGTTTGACACCTGGCTGCCAGGGGGCGAACCCAGGAGATGATGGAATAGGTTTGGACATTGCTGTGTCAAGTCCTACAGGTCCTCCTATATGCCACTCCTTCCTAAAGTATGTATAACTTTTTCATTTTTAACTTTACAAAGTGGGAAAAAAGTAGTGCTGGAAATTGAGCAATATGACTAAACACTAGCTACAGAATATAAGGAAATGTGTTGACAGAAGGGTGCAGACGGAAGGGTACACACATGAACGTGTGGTCACCCAAAGACTACAGCTGTTCCGATACCACTTTTTGAAATCCAAGCAAAATATAAGCAAAACAGAACTGATACTTACCACAAACAGAAGATACTAAACTAATGCTAAATAGCTTAGTCAAATCACAACTTTCTCTACAATTACTGGTTATTTACACTAGTAGACTAATTTAAAAAAGTTAATTCACTTGGGGATAAAAAAAGAAACTTTGCGTAAGGTGAACCATTATGCCACCAAAAAAAAGGTCAAATTGTATCGGTTGTTTATTGCAAGTACTGAATGAAACTGGATTTGATTATGCCGCTCCGATACAGATACCACGGCATCGGCACCAATACGATACTACTATCAGTATCGGAATAGCCCTACCATCCATCCACATAATATTAAACACAAAAGAGAATATTTTGCCGGCCCCCAGCCAGGCCGGCTAAAAATGGTTTCTTTTGCTGAAAAGTACAATGCCTGTCAATTTTAGCATTGTTGCCTCAACTATGCTGTCATTGCCTTGAGTTTTCAGTGAACGACGGCTGCCTCAGCAACCCGATCGCGCATGCGCAATCCTCCCTATAAGAATGGAAATAGTGGGTTTGCCATCTCATTGTCTCAAGTTGCGTCAAAAGGTAACACCTGAGGGGAGGCAGGCTGGGCCTGAAGGTATTGTACTTTTCAGCAAAAGGAACCATTTTTAGCCGGCCTGCCTGGGGGCCGGCAAAATGTTCTTTCTTTCTGCTGCAAAGTACAATACCTGTCAATTTTAGCATTGACAGCCTGACCTCGTCAAAATGGTGGCGGGCACCTCTTGGCTTTTGGCGGAGGAGCGGCCCAGGGAAGCCAACAAGCAGAACCCTTTCTTCCAAAGAGCTTAAAAAGTGGGAGTACTACAGGTTTCTATCCTTTCCCTTTTTTTTTTTTATTTGGAAGACGGTTTGGAGAAAATCCTATTTGAGTGTGTAAGGTTTGATAAAAGGATAAAAGGAAGGGGTTACCTTTTCCAGTTATGGAGGGTGTGAACCAGACGTCAACATTCCAGAGAGGAGCTTGAAAGTTCAGAGATGGCGGACCTGATCTTGAAAAAGGCGGAGCACAATTTTATGGATTCAGACAGGGAGTTGAACTTCAGGTCAGACGGATTGTCAAGAGTCGTTTGAAATTGGGAGGAGCTTGGTGTCTTGAAAAGAAATGTCCTGGTCGAAATTTAGGTTTTCGTTAATGAATTTTGAGGAGCGGCCTTGGACGGCTTCCCCGCCGGGGGCGCCCCCCCCCCCCACAACCGAAAAAAGTTTTGATGAAGCAGGGTAGTGTTCCAAGGCCGAGACGGGAGTCCGGAGTTAGGAGGCGGCGTTCCGAACTCCGAAGTGGCACCCTTTAGCCTTATGGCGGCAAAGGTCGCAGGGTAGTTCGGTTGTTTTATGACTGGATAGTTGTGTCATGAGAGGGTGCATGGGAGTGAAGGAGTCAGAGTTGTCAAACTGCCATAGGGAAAAGGAATGTACATGGAGATCAGAGGTGTTAGAGGTGAGTGTGTTCCATGTCTCCGTGATGTTAAAGTAAAGAGAGATCAGTTGTGTCGTAGAAGACGAAGGGTCTTTTAATGGGCCGTTTGTGGGAGTCGCAATGACTGGCCTTGATGGAAACGATGGTGGTGGAATCCTTGGACCTGAAGGGCGAATGTCTAGTTGAGGGTGACGGAGTCGATTCAGTCGTTTGTATGCTGGGCAGACAGACTTTGGGAAGGGTGACTTGGTTAAAATCCACGGGGCCAGGTGAAGGGGCTCACAACATCCCGAGTGGAGGGGAGGGGGGGAGACGAGAAGCCAGTTGATCATCTAGGAGTTGACAAGCAGAGATATAAGAGGTTGAGGTTTTCCGCCTGGAGAGATGAAACCAGCTGTTGAAGAGAAGACACTTGGGATATAAGGGAATTAACATGCTCTTGCGTGGCGTCTAAAAGAGGCTTTACCTTCTCGTAATTCGCCACACATTGCTGCTTAACTCGTAGGTTAAGGTGTAGTTTGTGTTTCATGGAGGTGAAGAGTTTCGCATGATCGATCTTCGGGGGGACATGAAAATCACATCCAAAAGGCAGTGGACAGTTGGATTGAGTGGTGGTTGGAACGGTGAGAGAGTTCGAGTTAACTGGATCCGGTGGGGAGGGGCAGACGAGGCGGTCTGCGTCCGAGCCTTTAGTTGGAGAGCAGAGTGTTGCCGGGATGTCGTCAACTGTGGAAAACTGAGCTACCGGCGGGGGTTCGGAGTCCCCATCTAATGGTGAGGACGGATTGTCGAAATCAGCTGACTGGAGGATCGTGGGAGTTACCTGCTTCACTGGAGAGTATTCATGGAAGGAAGAATTACTGTCAGAGGCCTTGGAGGAGGGCACCACAGAGGAGTGGTCCACTGGTTCACGGAGCCAGGAGGAGTGAGATGCTGGAGAGCTGAAGGACGACGCTGGGGAGGATTTCCCAGGGGTTTTTGGGATGGATAGCTGAGCGTACTTCTTCAGGATTGAAGTGAGAAGAGGCGATGAGTCCGGATGAGAGGCAGAAGGAGTTCTCCCAACTTTAGTTGGGGTGGATGAAGAGGACTGTTCTTCCTTTATCATCTTTAATAAATGCGCACATTGATTTCTTTTTTTTTTTGCGTAAGGCCGAAGCTTGGTGGGTTGCGGCAATGAGCCTCCATTCTGCCAAAGGAATCGACACGCAAATAGCACAAGGCGCATTATAGTATTCGCATTTGCGGTGAAACGGGCAAAGTGTCTTGTGGGGGTCGCGACGTGCAGGGTTACGCAGGCCTGGACACGAGCACGAACCAGGATCTTCAATTACAGGAATTCTTCCTAAAAACGGGTCCTTCCCAGAAAAACTTTGGGCTCGCTTGATTTTCACCATGATGCGTAGCTTAAAACAGGTTCCAGAGAACGCTAACCAAAGGTGATGAAGGCAACAGTGACGCGACCTGAGGGCGGGAGGAAGCGGAAGCGACAGCACTGTGAAGCACGAGAAGGGAGCCTCGGATTGGGGCGATGGCGCTTCCGGTCGTGAGAGTGGGGAGATGCACAAACGTGGCGATGGTGTCGGAAGGGAAGTCCAGAGACGTGCCGTGCAGGGGATGCGGTCGGCGGAAGGGAGAAGCCGGAACGAAGGATGGAGTCATCCAGCGTGGGTCGCGACGGAGATGCGATGAACCCAACGACAGGCGGGAGGGGCGTTGAGATGACCGGCTGACATCAGCAACCCCGGGACGAGAAGCGTCATGTCGAGCGACATGATAGCAGGACCATGTGGCTAGGGCGGGCCACCAAGGAGGGCGGCAGCAGCGGGAGTCCGAACGACAGTGAGACTCACAGGAGGGCAGAGCATGGCGGTTTCCGAGGAGGCGGATGACCAAGCGACAGTGTCGTGTCGTGATGAGGGCGAGTGTTGGCTGAAGTTGGTTATGGAAGGATGAGCGCTGCGACCGGAGGGATGGGAAGTGGGGTCGGGGCGATAGACGATGGCCAGGGTAAAAACTGGGATGACTGACCAATCTTGGTAGGACGAGGAGCTGGTGGTGGCGGCGGTAGCGGATCGGTGCGGACGACAGGGGTGGGCTAGGCGTAAGCCATGGTCGAGAGGACAGAAGGGAATCCGTACGAGACAGACCTGGCAACAGCGGTCACTAGGAGCCCCGAACCCGAGCGAAGGGGCAGAGAGTGTCGGACAGAGCGCAAGACCGCGCGCCACAGCAACCGAAGACGGGGGAGGCCACGACACTGCAGCCTTGAGGAGGCGAGCGAACTCACTGTGGGAATACTGACGAGCCGGGGAAGGAAGGCGAGGGACGGCCGACCGGATGGAGGTCGCAACGACAAGCAGAACGAGGCATCAGGCCACCTTCAGAAGCAACAGGGGAGACATGCAGATAACCTAATTATGATCACAGCGAATAGTGGAGAAGCCGGCGGTGGCCATCCTGTCAGGACGGAAGTAGCCGTGGAGGCGTCGCCTTGCGGACGGCACTATGGTCAAGCCAGCCGTAGGGAGCGGACTGACAAGGACGAGAAGAAGGCGGAAGCCGGACTGAAGGTGATAGGCTGGTTACATTGTGGGACAACCCGGGAAGTCAACAGGAGGGAGCCACGACATCTATAAATCCAGGCGTAGTTCAAGACTTCTGCGGAAAGAAAAATGAAGAGGCTAGGTCCAGAGGGGGAGGGGGGGGGGGGCTAAGCCACGACTGTTCAGTGTGGGGCGACCCGGAATCCACGGGAGGGAGCCACGACGTCTTCAATCTAGCCGTTGAACAGACCACCAGCGGAACGAAGGAAAGCAGGTGGCTCGGCCCAAGGAGGAGAGGGAGAGTGCGAAGCCGAGCAGTTTAGGTGTGGGGCGATCCCGGGAAACAACGGGAGGGAGCCACGACGTATTCAATCCGGTTGGGAAACAGGACCGTAGTGGACCGAAGGAGTCCAAAAGGCTTCGTCCAAGGAGGGGAGACGCCAAGCCGGTTCAGGTGTGGAGCGGTCCCGGGAGACAACGGGAGGGAGCCATGATGTCTTCATTCCAGCCGCAATTCAGGACATCAACGGACTGAAGGAAGCCAAAAGGCTTCGTCCAGGCCGGTTCAGGTGTGGAGCGGTCCCGGGAGACAACGGGAGGGAGCCACAACGTCTTCATTCCAGCCGCAATTCAGGACATCAACGGACCGAAGGAAGCCAAAAGGCTTCGTCCAGGGAGGGACAAAGCCAGGGCGGTTTAGGTGTGGAGCGATCCAGGAAGACAACGTCGAACAGGGCAATCGTGGAACGAAGAAAGTGAAGAGGCTAGGCCCAAGAGGGGCAAAGCCAAGACAGTTCCTGTGTGGGGCGATCCCGGGAAACAACGGGAGGGAGCCACGACGATTTCATTCCTTGCAGACGACACCGGAAGGCGAAAGTGGGTGGTGTCGTGCGGGCCAGCTAGATGAGGTAAGGGACCGAGGCGGTTCAGGTGTAGGATGATCCCGGGAGGCAACGGGAGGGAGCCACGACGACTTCAGCCCGGGCCGAAGGGCGACAAGAAGACGAAGCACCAGGGAGGACAGCAGACACGTCGGCGGCTTGAGACAAAGAGATGGCAAACCTACTGGTGTTTCCATTTTTATAGGGAAGATCGCGCATGCGCGATCGGGTGGCTGAGGCGGCCGTCGTTCACTGAAATCTCAAGGCAATGACAGCATAGTTGAGGCAACAATGCTAAAATTGACAGGTATTGTACTTTGCAGCAGAAAGAAAAATATTTTGTCATTTTTAGGGCAAGCTAAACCACATCACAGTATTAATTACTTTTACCGGCATTAGTCACAGTAGTTGTAGAACTTGGTCTATCATTAGGGCGCACAAAAAAAGTCAGTTCTCAAACCCTTTCTGGTTACTATTTAGAGCAAGTAATAAAAAGTGACCAGGCAAAAGCCTCACGTCATACATCATACGTTATCCAGCAATACGTGATGTTAAGCTGTTTAGAAATGTGCTATCAAATTCTGCGCAGTACCTAGTTTCTAACAGAAACCAAAAATAAAAATCCTGGCCACCAGGTGACTTTTTGGACTTGTAAAAAATGCCAGAGAAACAAACCATTTTTCTTTCCATGGCTATACTAAATGACTCTTCGGTCATGCTGTGCAATCTTTCTTGAAAACATTACGACATTCTTACAAAGCCCAGTTAACCTATCTGGCAAACAGTTACAGAAAACTTAACAAAGACATTGGGTTTGCCATTTTATTGCTAAAATATCGGGAATCAATTACACAATACAAGTATTAGTAATGGGCGTAGAATAAAAGTTTTGGCCAAACATTTGTATACTTGCTCATAAAGAGTTACAATGTTTCATTTCGACTAGAGTTAATTTTGCGTGATTACTGGATTAGTTCATTTCAGTGCTTTACAACAAACTTCATATTGCTGTACATAAAATGTTTCAAAACTTAGCTGCATTTCTTTTTTTTTTCGATCCCCTATTTGTTCAAATAAGCTATCCCACGTTACTGTTGAATTAACCAGACTTTTGAAGCTACTGGCCACCTTGCTTCGCTTTGCTAAGGTATTCTCTGGATATAATAATCCTTTGTATTTGTGCAGTTCCTTCGTATATCTGAAAAAAAGTTGATAAAATAAAAAATTCATTACAAATTATGAAGGTGCTAGACACAAAAAATTAACATAGCGTACACCGGTTCCAAATCCCGAGCATTGTTAAAATACTGGTATTGTTTTAATAATATTGTAATGAAAATAGGCACTAAAATTATAACAATAGTTCATTTAGTCCTTGTGTTAACAATCAGTTAAAGATCAACAATGGTAAAATCAATTCTAAATGCATAAAAAAAATAATCAAATTTGCACAACTTTGATGCTACAGCCAGCATTTGTTTATATTAGCAGTTGTATTTGGATAGCGTGTTAACTACAAATTTTAGACGATTGGTTTTTTTTTTTTATCAAATATGTAGTGAAACATGCATTTAGCAACACAGCACTGATATACCAGAACCGCCTCATTCCTAACTACCGGAGAAAACCGAGTACTGGGGTACTAAATTTGGTACCGGCACAGTCTGAAAATTTTCTGGTGCCACCCAACACTAGTACAATGATACTTTTAAACAAATTCTTGAACTACTTGAGAGACAGACAGTTGCAAAGTTCTTTTTTTGGTTCGCTTTTAATGCCACCCAAACAAAGTTTTGGTTTTGGGGCGTTCTCCTCTTACAAACTTTCAAGGTCACGAACCATTTTTATTTGTATCATAGGCCTACTATTATTTGTTTCTAAATAGGGGTGTGCGAGTAGGATAATTTGAATTCGAGTCGAGTCGAGCCGAGTTTGCAACAGAAGAATCGAGTATCGAGCCGAGTTCGAGTATTTGGTCAACACACTTATTTTGCAAGTGTCTTTTTTATTTGTTAGTGTAATAACAACTAAGATGCTGCTTAATGGACTGTGCGAGTCAAGTCTATAACTAGTTTTCCAGTTTTTACGATATATCTTTAAAATGGTTTGAGCTAGAGGCTCTTAATGTGCACCACCGGAAAGCTCTCGTCGAGACGATGAATTTGGTATATTAGAACGTCAAAATCGGTCAAAAATTGGCGTAGTTATCGCATTTTCACCGGATTCGAGTTTGGTTGGTTTATATCCAGTCGTGTTTGAGTAGATAGGAAACTCGACTCGACTCGAAACTTTTGAGGCTCGCACACCCCTATTTCTAAAGAGGGACTTAGGATGCTTTTAATGACGGAATACATTTAAATACACAACAAGGATCTACACGCTACAAAACCGGACTGGTTTCAGCGAACAAAAACACAGAAGCCTTTGCTCCCCTCCATAGAGTATTCTCTACTGACAAGACCAAATAAGGGCGAAACAGACTGTCTCGAGATATCTTTGTGGGTGAGAGTAGCTTCATTTCAGCAAGTGTCGAATTAATTTATTAAAATGGATGCAATTCATTTGTAGTCAACATTTTCAGTTGTTAAAGATTTCTTTCACAAGCTTCGCACTTCAACTTCCGGGAAAAGTTTTGTTTTTGCCGAATAACATGAGACAAGTTTAAACAGGAAAAAATGAATGTGTTTTTCATCAGCTCGTTTATCGGCTCCTGGTTTAAACCATCGACTTGAATTTAAACCACTCGAAAAAATGTACAAAATGGTGTACTAGTTCAAAATCTGTCAATTTTTCATGAAATTATAACAATATCAAAAATTGCGAAGGCCAGTAGAAAACGTTTTAATACTATAAATTAGTGAGGCAGGCTATTATGCTTAAATCACTTGTATAAAGGTCAAAAATGAAGATTCTCCCAGAGAACTTGTTCTCGCCAGGAGAATAAGTTCTCTGAGTGGAATCCGACAACATTGGGATCCTTCCCTATGCCTGCGGCGCTTTTTTACCTCATTAACGCAGTCATTTATGCAAAATATTGCGTCACTTCCGCCTCTATCCCGCCTCCCCCTACCCTGTCCGCGTCCACTCACTCTTTTCTTGCTGTGAACGCACGATTCCATGCAGGGAGGCGGGCGGGCCCTGTTTTGCAACACAGTTTCGTCGGATTCCACTCAGAGAACTTAGATTCTCCTGGCGAGAACAAGTTCTCTGGGAGAATCTTCATTTCTCTTTCGTAGAATCCTCCTCACTGTGTTACAACATTGGGATAGATTACGAAGCAGTGCACACCTCGGAATCGCTCCGAATATGGCTGTGGTGACCTTGGTCCCACTTAATAATCAACCAGTACCTACACCCCAGACTACCCAGGGACCCCACTCATCCGCCACCTCGGCGTCCAAGTACGGGTCCCAGAGAAGGGCCCCTGCGCTCTTCAAGGGATAAGGTCCCTCCCTGGCGCAGGCCAACAGCCGGACGAACCAGGCTGCACACTGCCAGTCCGGTGTCACTAGTACTGCCCACTCAACTCGATCCACGATGAGTTTGTCTACGCAACGTCCAATTAAAGGACACGGGGGGGAAAAAGATACGGAAAGAACGGGCCCCAGTTCACACTGAACGCATCCACAAACTCTGCCCCTGGGCAGCGTCCCCACGACCCAAATCGCTGCAATTGGGCCGTCGCCTCCGATGCGAATACGTCCACGTCTGGCGTCCCAAACCACCTACAAATCTTCTGGAACGCTGCAGTACACAATCGGAAGTCAAATCTGTCCCAGAAATTTCGAGACAGCCCATCCGCTGTCACATTCAACTTCCCCGGCACAAATGCCGCCTGTACCACACAATCCAACTGACTTCTACGCTGCACTAGGCAACGGACCATGGCATTTAGCATCTGAGACTTTGTCCCTCCTTGATGATTCACATATGCCACGGCCACTACATTATCCGAAAGGATTCGCACGACTCGCCCTGACCAGGTCTCCAAAAACGTCTAGCGCTTTAAGCATAGCCAATAATTCCCTTGCATTTATATGCAAGGCAGCCACCTCCCCTGCGCTTGCAAATCCCCAGTGGCTGCTCCCCAGCCCATGTCCGACGCGTCCGTTGTCACCACTACTGCGGCCTCCACCGAGACCCACGATTTTGCTACCACTGAGCGACCCACAGCCTTCGCCCACCAGTCCAAATCTTCGCAAGAACCGCGCGAGAGGCTTCCTCCGTGCACTCCCGCACGACACCAGGTCACCAGGTCATGTTGCCACCAACGTGTGTGCAACTTGCCGTTCTCCACGGCACACAACAAACTTTCTGCCAGTCCCAATAACCGTTGAAGCTCCTTAACAACCGTGACCGGGTCTTGTTGCAGCCTCGCAACCACGCATACCATACCAACCTGCTTCTCAGGCGGCAGCACAAAACGGGCTGACTAGATCCAACATCATTCCCAAAAATCGCAACGCCTGCGACGGTACCAGCACACTCTTTTCGTAATTTACGAAAAATCCCAACTTCCGCAAGGTTTCCAACACTCTCCGCACATCCCGCCGCACACTTGCTGCGGACGGGCCTACTACTGCAAAATCATCCAGGTAAATAAAAATTAACACACCGGCCCGGCGCAAGAAGCGCCTCACCACTGACATAAGCTTCATAAAAGTACCCGGGGCTGAAGCCAACCCAAATGGCAGCACACAAAAACGGTAAAGACAACCTTGCCAGGAAAACATTAACAACCGTCGTGCACCGTCCTTTATTGCCACTGCATAGTATGCTTGAGACAGATCTATGGTAGCCATCCACCACCCTGGTTGTAAATGTTCTACCACCCTTGGTAGTGTATCCAAGTAGCACTTCCGTACAACTACAAACTCATTCAAGCCTTTCAGGTTCAAAATTATCCTGATCGATCCGTCCGGCTTTGCCACTGAAAATATTGGCGACACAAATCCTACACTTCCGTTTTTCACTCTCTCAATTACACCTTGAGCTAACATCTCGCTCAATTTCGGGGCAATCTCCTTCGCATCGTCCAACAACGGCGGCCTCGCCGAAACCGCCCTAAGCGGTGGCGTATTTCCCAACTCTAGACCAGCACCGTCTACAATATCCAACACCGCCGGCGACGCCCCAATGGCCGCCCACTCCGCCCTATGGCCTCTCAAACTTCCAGCACGCCATGTGCTCATTATTTTCAAGCTCCGTTCCAGCGCTTGTTTTCCAACCATCCAACCGCACACACAACAAAACTCATCTACTCCCGCTCGGTATCGCCGATGCCTTACACGCCCCAGTGTTTCGCATCGCCCCAAAAAAGAGAAAAAATTTCAAAACCGAGCCATTCGTACTTTCTTATCACCAACACCAACTACTTTTTCCACCGTCCGCCACTCGCGGCTCCCGCAGGTTCGGTCAGCTACCGACTCCGACAATGGGTTTCACATATGAACTCCCAACCACACCTTCTCCTTCAAATTCCGTCACACAAACCAAAAACAAATACTACGAACCTGACAATCCGCATTAAACCACTGCCGCCACGTTCTCAAGAAGCAATTATATCCACGTGCGGACGTACTCGGCCGGCCTAACAGGCCGCCACGTTTTTCGTTCCCACAAATTCTGCCGTTACTATGCCGGCCGCCATCTTAATACTCTCCAACCAGTATCGATAGAATTACTCACCACCAATCGCGTAGCCTCGTAGCCACGCTTTGCTTGGAAAGATGGCGCACCTCAGTTCAACTGCGAAAACGATCTTTCGAAACGAATTCCCCTTAGGAATTCAACAATCTTAGCTTAAGAATGTCTGACTGCACGCGCCAGCGGCAAGAAAAAGAGTGAGTGGACGCGGACAGGGTAGGGGGAAGCGGGATAGAGGCGAAGTGACGCAATATTTTGCATAAATGACTGCGTTAATGAGGTAAAAAAGCGCCGTAGGCATAGGGAAGGATCCCAATGTTGTAACACAGTGAGGAGGATTCTACGAAGGAGAACGTCCAATTTAAAACTTAAGCTGTACTTACATATTGGCATGTTCGCTCTCAGCATTTCACGCCAATTTGTGCCAAGAGAAATTTTTTTTTATGTTGGTGTACGAGATTCCCATTGGCTTAAGCATGACAAACCATTTTGGTCTTTATTCCTTGCATTTTCTTTGCTTAAAACCATCCCCTCGCGTGTCCCTCTCACCATGCAAAGTTTCATCCAGTTCGGTCAAGCTGTCTCGGAAGATATAGAGACAACGAAATGCAGTTTTCTGGTAAGAATGAAGCTTTGCGCCAATAACATTTTCAACACAAAGTGGAAAGTGCCCACCATATCACATGCTTCATTCTTTCTTCCGAGGCAGTTCTTTATTCGTCAAGACTTTCGAACACAACTACCGGTAATATGCTATTAATATATCACCACCACCAAAACCACCTAGTGTTTTTGTTTTCCAAGTGCAGGTTGAGACTACTTTACTTAGGGGCACCCCGAAGCAAACTGGCCGTGGCTTCAACTCATATGCGTGCACCTCACGGTAAGGTCTATGTCACATTTTAAAACGTTACAAATCCTCACCGAGAGTACTGCAGGAAACACCGCGCGAGGCACAGGGACCGATGAGTCTTTTTCTACGTGAAGGAGTAGGGAAATAGGAGGGAAAACTTTCCCAGAGTTTCGAAAATGTAGGTGGAATTTTTGTGCATAGTAAATAGCAACGAAAAACACAACCAGGGCACTGGATGCGTTTGCCACTTGGAAGGTCTCGAGGCCAGGCCCTCGATTATTAGACGTTGATTTTCATCAGACTTTAGTTCTTGGTATGGAAACAGGCTGGGAATGGAAGAGAAACCTTCGATCAGTCATTCACAAAACGGATATACCCATCTGAATTAGGCGGAACTCTTGCCAGCGTCCCTTAGAAAACAGTTTTCTAGATCAGATGTTGTAGAGAATCTATATGGAAAGGCTTGTAGGGTGCCCTAGCACAAGTGGTTTAGTACGTCATAAAAGCGTGAAAGGCTAGGCGACGATACTAGGCGTCCATTTTTCAAAGCAGAACCAGACCATGTTCAGAGTAGAGTAGCTACCATCACAATTTGAAAAGCAGACATCGCCCCATCATAACGACGAAGGAGAATTGTTAATAAGTAGACCATTAGGGGTGTGCTTAGAATAATTTTAATTCGAGTCGAGCCGAGTTTGAGTATTTGGTTAATACACTTACTTTGCAAGGGTTTTTTTTATTTGTTAGAATAATAACTAAGTTGCTGCTTAATGGACTATGAGGGTCAACGTCTACAACTAGTTTTCTAGTTTTTAGGACGTAACTTTAAAATGGTTCGAGCAAGTGGCTTTTAGTTTGCACCACCGGAAAGCTCTCGTCGAGACGATGAATTTGGTATGTTTGAACGTCAAAATCGGTCAGAAATTGGCAAAGTTATCGCATTTTTACCGGATTCGCGTTTTCCGAGAATGGATGAGTAAACGTTCCGTACTCGGCTCGGTTCAAATTTTTCGAGTATCGCACATCCTTATAGACCATCAATATCAATAACAACGAATGGGAGTTAGGTTGGATTTCACCATGTTTTTAAGATATAACAAACTAGTCAGGGGAGTGATCCGAGACAAATCTAACAAGTAACAAGTATTCATTAAACAACACAAAATCAACTTTGTAAATACCGATACTTTGTGGCTTTTAACAAAATTACTTGTATTACAGTTCACGCTTTGCCAAAACAGTTCAGTTCACTTCATTAAACTGGCGAATTTTCTATGATACTCTACTAATCATCATCTTCAGGCCTTCGGCCTCTGCAGTCTCACATAAGAACGTCTTTCAACTGGCACAAATTTGAATTTCCCTCGTTTTTCAGTTGGCCTTGCTTCATTTTGGTGGCGGTTGACTGGTTGTCAGAATCGTTGCCTTCACGAACGTCAAAGAGCGGGAGAAAAGGTTTCCACTCATATTGTGTTCTGCTACTCAGTGAAGGGGTTACGATTTTATTGATCTTTTTAAAAGTTGGCTCTTGGAAATTCAGCAGTCGAATTCCATTGTCTTGGCAACATTGGAATGCCAGTGCCTGAAGTACACGGAGGCTTGCTTCGTTACGGGAGTCGGAGTTAAGCATCACCCTAAAGCCATCCTAATTGATTTTATGCTTGGTTTTCGTGACATGGGCAACCGTGCTGCGTCTTCTTTCGTGGATGGTGTCTTTTAGGTGTTCTCCGATGCGAAGGCTAACTTTTCTTTTTGTCTCACCTATTTACCTACTAGGTCACTCCCTGTGGGGGAACCAGTAAACTACTCCAATGGAATTGGGCAGCCTAGTAGGCGGCAATTGAAGTACCGAGTCTTTGCACTGGAATTTGTGAGCACGTGGTCGTCTTTCCTTTATTATCCTCATTGCTTGAGCTACCAGGAACCGATCTTGATGTATCTTCCAGAGGCCGAGTGACTTTCGACCTAGTGTTGTACAATGGCTTGACTTGTCCGAAAGTCTTCTTGAAGGTCCACTCGAAGGCCTCCTATTGCTGGGTTTTGTATCGTTGGTCGGGTTCTCTAGAGCACAGGTACCAGCAAGTTCCCTTTCACGTAGCACAAAACACGTACGGCAAGTCTTTAGAGATGTGAGCACACATCGATCACAAACGTGAATCCACATTCTTACGTCGAAGGCAAGCGATTGAGTCGCGGCGGCAGTGACTGCTAAGTAATGAGCAGATACATCACCTAGTGGTGATGGAGCCAAGTATAGCTTAAGTTTAAACTTGGGCATTTTGAGCATTAAATAAGCGATTTAAGCTTAACGTCGGTATTAAGAATACATTTTGTGGATAAAACTACTTCATTACTTGTTATCAGTTAATTATCGGCAGATTTCATACTTGCGCAGTTTGGTGTCGACTCTGCAAAAAATTACCTGATCGCTACAGCTTTACTGTGAAAACATATGGATTTGGAGAAATTACATTTTAAAGGACAGTAGTTGTCACTCATTGGGCTTTCCCGTTAAATGCAAATGTCAACGGATCAATTCCAAGGCCACTTACAAGAAATTCGCCCAATTGCATTCTTTATGACTTAATCGAAAGCAATACTACCTCCCACGTAATGTAAGGAACCCCAGCTAGCAACAATTCTTCCAAGTGTACCACAAATCTCACACCCATATTCACTAGCTGCAATAAAACAAAACAACAACAATATGCACTCACTTGGTAAATTTTGGCATCTCGCATCAACTTTTCTACAGGATATTCTGTGTTAAATCCATTGCCACCAAACACCTAAAGAAAAGTTATAATTAAAAAAAAGAATAAGTCGACGCTACGATGCATACTCAAGGCACTAAAAGTAACTAAGAATTACCTGAACAGCATCACTGGCACATTTGTTGGCAACGTCACCTGCCAAACATTTTGCTATAGACGCATAGTAGCTGTTGCGCCTGCCCTGATCCGCTTCCCAAGCAGCTCTCATCCAAGCGAGTCGAGCACTTTCCACACCAATGGCCATGTCAGCTAATAAGAAAGCCACAGCTTGATGCTAAAAAGAAATAAATTAATGCAGCTTTGCTGTGGTACACAAGAAAAATAATGTCAATCTAAATGAAATAGTCGAAATTATCCAGTTCTTGTGACACTTTAGACAGATGTAAAACTCATAGCAGCATATATGGAAAATCTTAAAACATGGTGACCTGGTTACCGGGATGGTTATCAACTTACAGGAACAATTATGCCTGAAATACTAGGTTACTACACTGTACAACTGGGACGCTTTGCACCAGTTACTGGGATGCCATGGAACGTTTTCCACATTCACATAACCGGTTCAAAAGGAACGTTATTTTTGATCTGGTATACACAGCACCCGCCAATGCTTTTCACATTTTTTTTTTCGGGATGCACAAAAAATTCTCGGAATGCGCTGACAACCTTTTAAGTTACATAAGCAAATAGCTAGAAACAAATGACCCAAAGAACAGGGATCCAAGATAATGCTGGCAGACGAGACCTGCCCAAAACACGCTAATAAGTTTTGGTCCATTATTTGTCACTTCTGGAGGAGCTCCGAAATAGCAGTGAAAGCCAAATACACATACTCGGTCGTTCAGCCTTTTCATTAATAGAGAAAAAAGAATATTTATCCCCTACAAAAGGAATTATTTAATCTAGTACATAACAGAGGACTCACTTGTATGTTGAAGTCTCATGGGTAGCTTTACCCATTCCCAACATTTTAAATACGTGACAGTTCAACTTACTTCTGCAATTAATTTTCCAAATGTTTTTCGTTCCATTGAATATTTAGTTGCTTCATCCAAGGCTCGCTGTGCGAGTCCTACAGCCCCAGCTGCAACCTGTTGAAACGAAACAAAGCCAATGTGTACCATAAAAATAACAAAGCCTGGGACTAAATGTAGTGGAACGCATGCACTAGCACATGATACAAAAACAAACCTGAAGATTTTTTTTAATTTTATTTTGCGAACACACTCCACCACTACCACAACCAAACAATACCTACCGGAGGTCTAGTTCGATCAAAAGCACCCATTGCGATTTTAAAACCAGCACCTTCTCCCATAAGGACATTCTGTAAATCACAAAATACAGTAGAAATTAGTAAAGGTTACTGCAATGCACAAATGATAATGTACGTGCAAAATCAGAGGATTAGAAGATAGGGTTTCAATGCTACGCAAGCCCCCTTGCTACGGAACACCAACTAGTTGGTTAATACAGGGTGGTCCACAAAAAACTGACGACCCAATATTTTCTAAGGCCAACTTTTCTAGTTAGCACCTCTCAGAACCAGAAGAGGACAAATTTTTCTGTTTCATTAGTTTTGAAATCTGTCCTTTCCTTGTTCTGTGGGGTGCTAACTAGGAAAGTTGGACTTAAAAAATGTTGGGTCGTCAGTTTTTTGTGGACCACCTTGTACACATAATCAAGTATAGACCACTAATCACAAGTGTAAAGATTAACGACAACAGCCTGGAAAAATATTTTTACCTAAGTAGCTCAAACCAGCACGTTAATTTTACAGAAAATGTAGTTTACTTAGTAGGAGGAAATACATTAAGCTATAGCAGCTATTACAATACAAAATGCTAAATTTAATGGTTAATTTAAATCAATACTGAAGCAAACCTACAGTAAATAGACAAATTTTAATTTAGTCAACAGAGTTTGCAGCAAAAGACTCAAGTGAATTATGAGCACTAGCGGAGTCGCTCGCTCATTCTGTGTCGTCTCGCTACGCTCGAGGAGATTTCTTGCTGTAACACGTATGATACAGACGAGTTCTTCCACATAAAAAATGATCCAGCAAATTATAGGACTGTAGTATGCGATATCGGTTATCTCGAGAGAAGGTGAATGTTATTTTTTTACGTCTATGGAGGCAAGCCAAAAGATCAAGCAATTTATCAGAAAAGCGTTGTTTCTGATGACAAACGCTGATTTTCGTTCGCTTCGCTCACTCAATCAGCGCAAACATTTCAGAGTAGAAACGTGACTGAATCAATATAACCACCAATAATGCAGATCATGGCCATAAGACCCGTAGGAATTTTGAGGTGGACTAAGTTTCTCTTCAGATCCTATTAGGGCATGCCTAAAGAATGGAAAAAATCTTGGGTAGACATCTGGCTACCCGGTCAGAAATTTTATAGGACGCCATTTTGTTTTTGCCATAGACGCACAATGGTTAACAATGAATTTCATTACTTTCTGCTCTTGTCAGTACATCTACAGTAATTATGACATGTTTTTTAATATTCCTTACAACATTTCCTATGGTTAAGACCATCTGTACTTATCCTAGACCACTCACTGTGTGTTTTACGAAAAAACAAGAAAATTCGTAAAGAGCTGATCTCAACATCAGGAGAAACGTTGAAATTGTTGGATGCTTTTACGTATGAACAGGTTCAGAATTCAGAGCCGTGCAGAGCAGTGCAGATAATAAATCTTTTAAAGAATCTCATAAGAGCAGATATGAAGGGGAACTGAGACATGCAAACAGTGAAAGATATCCTACCAATTTTACACAATTTGGTAGAGTGAACTAGTTGAGATGGGGCGAATGGTTCTTTGAACAAATGAACTAGTCATCCTGAACAAACCTACTAGTCATCCTGGGGTATATAAACGGTTCAAAAAAGGTCATTTTGTTGTTTGAAGAACAAATGAAAAGTTTAATGCTGTGGGTGTCGACACGGGTCTCAAACAAACAATAAATCGCTCTCAGAAGTCAGCAGGCAGGATCACTGGCCAAACAAAACGGAAGGAATAGGTTGCTGAATGGGAGCTTGCTTACCATGAAGTGCTCCTCATATACGAAAACCGTTTCAAGGGCTGTTGAACATTACGCCAGTTGATTATAAGCTGATAATGTATCATGAGTTAACAGGGACCTCAGAAATAAAATGGTAGACCACATCCAACAGATGTTGTAGTCCGTTGAAAGCAGAGAAAACCCATACATTGGAAAAGGTGAACTTAGCGTTCACAATATTCTAACCAGGGGATTGTTTCCAACATTGAATGCCAAGCAAATGGTCGCATTTTTTGACGACATCAAAAGAAGTTTCCTTCATGTTTCGAGAGGAAAGGTTTACATCCCTGGTCTAAGACTCATAAGAGCGGGCAGGGGGGGATACTGGAACCTCTTGTATCGCACGTATTCGCCAGTAAATGCTCCCAACTTTTCTGAGTGTAGCACGACCAGACAAGCAGACAAAAAACCAAACTGTCAAAATGCCATCAAAGTGCATATTCAGAGAAAAATTGATTAGTCCGGGGCCAAGTGGCATCCCGTACAATTTTCGTGGGAGAAACATGCCACCTATGGCAAAGTGTTAGTATGGTCACAGGCCTTCAAAAAATCTTTGGTGTCAACCCCGTATTTTTAGTAGGGGGCGGGAGGGTGGGGGGGGGGGGAAATTATAAACCCCTCCTTAAAACAGGACCAAGTAGCAAAATTAGTGAACCCCCATCATGTTTGGTATCAAATGAAAGGTGTTGGTCCACAGATTATTAATAAAGTACAACATTTGACCTTCGACCATATTTGACCCAAATAAAGGTAAAAAATTACAAATTTTTCCACGAATTTGACTAAATTATAAAATTTTTATGGTATCTTGTCATGTTTGGTATCAAACAAATGGTGTCGGTCTGAAGACCATTAATTAATTATAATATTTGACTTTTGACCCCATTTGACCTTAATACAGGTAAATAGAAGGTCAACATTTTAAGTTTTTTCCCAAATTTAACAGAACTAATGAATATTTACTATGCTATCTCGTATAGTATCAAATGAAATCTGTTGACCTGTGGATCATTAACCTGTGGATCATTATAAATTGACCTTTGACCTCATTTGCCCCACCTTACTGACGACTTTTAAACATTCACAAGTAATCACGTATCATGTTATAGGTAATGGCAAAACAGCCATTGGCTTATATATACCAGCAAAGCAATTGCAGATGCATAGATGCGATTTGCAGGATGTTCTATTATGACCAGGAGAGCTATACATCTTAATGGCAGTTCTTTAAGCAGTAGGATCCTATATTGAAAACAGTGGTATAGACAACAGTTTGGTAGAGGTAGAATTATATAGTCACCAGACAGTTTATTTTACTTATATACCTCAACTGTCCATCCATTACTTGATGAGATACTGACCAGTGTCCACTACCAACCATATCCTTAAAATGGTGACAAATATTTCAAATGGTACTCATTTGAATGTACACCGAAAACTGACACAGACGTTAATAACCACACTCGACACAAGACGTTACACAACAAGGTAGCAGCTTTAAAAAATAAAAACTATTGTTTAGCTACAGCAGGGTTCCTACAATTAAAATTAACAGCAAACCTCTTTTGGTACAAGAACGTCTTCAAACGTGAGTCCCCTAGTATCTGATGCTCGCTGACCCATATTCTTCTCCTAATGAAAAAAAAAACTGTATAAAAGAGTGATGCAGGCCATAAAGGTCAACATAAAGAATGCTATTATGGGAGAGTGGTAATGTAAATGACTTTATTTGCCATACTATAATTATTGTGTAATAGCTATTTTACCTTTCTTCCTCTAGTGAGCCCTTTGCTATCACCATCAACTATGAAGCCAGTGAAGGATTTCCCGGCTGATGCTTTGGGGTCAGGATTGGTTCGCGCCAAAACAAAGTACCAGTTGGCCACACCCCCGTTAGTGATCCACATCTTCTGACCATTTAAAACATACTGATCTCCTTTTTTTTCTGCCTTGGTCTTAATGCCGGCTACATCCGATCCAGCACCTGGCTCAGTTACACCATATGCCTACAAATTATCGAAAACAAAAAGGATACCATTAACTTTACATTTCTCCCCTTTTATGTGACACACAGTACTGTATTCAGTCACTCACTCAATGGAGGTGAAAAACTTCCACATTCATCATCCCAATTTTTTGGGAGGTAAAATGCAGTTGGTATTTTAACAGTGGCAACAGCTCAACCATCATCTCATCTTTGCCCCTCCCATATATTTTAACATATTTTAACCTCTTGAAGAAGTTGATCCAATTGATGACCAACGAAATATTAAGCAACATAAACCGCCATCATGCGGATGAGTGCAATATAATAGTCTATGCTTCACAAACAGTTTTCCCCACAGAGAACAGTGTTTCGCCTCCCTCCCTTGGAGCACACTGCACGACCATTTGAATGTTGATGGTCTTGCACATGCTTAGGACTCCATTTTGCTTTCTGAAGATATGCTGCAATTCACCACTTTTGTGCATACTTACACAGAAGAATACACAGAGCAACCATAAAAAATGCACCAAGCACATTTTTTACTCTGTTTTCAATGACCACTTTCTGAATCTCTAACCTATTCATAATATGGAAAAAAAAAAATGTCGGGGAGAAAAAATCTATCAACCTTTGTTCGGTGTAGTCACGATCCCTCATGTAAAAAAGATTTGACATGCAATATTATAATTACAGCAGAATCGTGATGGTCTGAATTACTCGCTATCCAAACTCCCTTTTTCAGAAGAAAAAATTTACAATGCTTAACCAATAGTAAGACTTCAAGCTTGTTATATTCTATTTCTGGAAACAGCTTGACACAAAACCACCAATCAGAGATGGTAGTATGCTGACTCGAGCTTTCCTTGTTGTTGAGGGAACAAGCTACACTGTTGTGATTCATCATGCCCTCTGGTAACACACTTGTACTTGCTACCAGAGGTGGTTCGACAACCGGTGTACTGCAGGGTGGATAAAAATCTTGATTTTTTCAAAAAAATCAAAAAATCAGATTTTTTTTATTTAAATTGGATTTTTTTTTTATTTAAATCAGATTTTTTTTTTACCAATGTTTTACTTGGGTTATTCTTATATATCATTTTGGTGCACGTTTGCATAGGTAATGCTTAGAAAATACATTCTTAGTTTTTGCCAAATTTTTAATTTCTATTTCGAGTACCGCGGTCAGTTTAAATAAACATTACAGCTGATTCAGATTTAAATATTTAGCAGGCCATAAGATAACTGTTAAAAAGAATTGCTTTAACTTCATGTTGACGATTGAACAGTCTTCAGACAAGTCATAGCCATACGACTGCTTTGTTTTTTTGTTCAGTACTTTCATCCGAAACGTAAGATTAGTTTACGAGCCAGACTGTACCCGGTAGTTGCGTATTTTTGCGTGAATACATCCAAGTGCTGAAAACAACCTCTCCATAGTCCAAAAACTTACAGAAGGGACTGTTGCCATAAGCAGCTGTACAGATCATAGGGGAAACTAAACCTAAACCGGAAAGTTTATAATGTGTAATCAATTAAAATATTTAAAGGAAGAGCAAAATTTTTGATTTAAATCAGGATTTTTATTAATAAAAATCATTCGATTTAAATCATTGATTTAAATCATGATATTAATAAAAATCATTTGATTTAAATCGCGATTTAAATCACTGATTTAAATCAATCCACCCTGCGGTGTAGTAGGAAGAATTGTGTGCAGGGTCTTAATGCCAATCAGAAAATAGCAAAGAAACTGGATGGATCGGGACCTAAAAACCTTGTACTGCAGGTCCATGATCAAATTCACAGAATAACAGTTCTTCAAGATCATGACAATTGATGACACAAATGCAGTATAATGGCCTTTTTTTGCAGGCATTCTGACATGCCTACTGTGGTTATGTTTATCGTAAATCACAGAGTTAATGCACAATACTGTTTTTATGTTTATCCTCTGTTAGAACAAAACCCTTCTTATAAAGAACAAGTTGCAGATGTCCTTTTGGTTCAAAAACACAAACAAACAGAAAATGTTTACAATGAACTAATTTTTGTTGTTGGAAACCTAAAACGTACTTAAAATATAAATAACGGATGTTAACTTTAAAGATTTAATGCTGGAAAAAATTTTTGTGGCCCCAAATTCGATTGTCTACATGTTTTCATCGCCTTGAGTAGCCTCAATCATGAACTAACAGTTTGCATAAGGTTTCGTTTTAATGAACCAGATCACCCAGATTAGGTTTTTGAATGCTCACCGGAGCACTCATGAACCTAATCTGGCCCACCAAAACCAAACCGGAAGGGGCCTCCCACAAATAATCTGGAGGAATAGGTAGCTATGAACAGTTATAGCTACTAAGTTTTAAAGATTACGGAAGTATTTTCATTTCATTAATGTTGAAATTTTTAATTAAAGGTGACATTTTTTTTACATTTATTTACATTAGCATGGCCTGAATCCTGCAATGAAACGAATTAAAGGAAATGCCTAAATAATGGTAGGGACTGTGATCACTTCAGTTATCACATTCTTCATCCGTTTATGTTGACATTTTTAATAAAAGTGACCTTTTCATCCATTTATTTGCATAATATGGTAGGAAACTAGCATCCTAATACTGGTAAATAACAACACTAAGCTCAAAACACTGTTCATCTCACTTTCGTTATTTTTCATGAAAATAAAATATTTTTTTGACCCCCCTCCCTCCCTTAAAAATCACGAAAGTGTGTATAGACTCAGTGGGCGAAGTGATTGATGGTACTGCTACTGTTTTCACTTATTTCCTCTATTGGACTTTCCTGTGCAGTCAAAGTAAAATCAAAGGACCACGCTAGTGGTCCACCCGCCAAATTCAATTATCACACTTCATTGTACCGTAAATCGCGTATTAAATGCCCAAGGGCTTGTAAAATTAATTTGCCTAAAATTGGGGGGTGGGCGTTAAAAAGAACATTTTGCCGGCCCCCAGCCAGCCGGCTAAAAATGGTTTCTTTGTGCCTAAAATGAAGATTCTCCCAGAGAACTTGTTCTCGCCAGGAGAATCGAAGTTCTCTGAGTCGAATCCGACGAAACTGTGTTACAAGATTGGGATCCTACCCTATGCCTACGGCGCATTTTTACCTCATTAATGCAGTCATTTATGCAAAATATTGCGTCACTTCCGCCTCTATCCCACTTCCCCCTACCCTGCTCGCGTCCACTCACTCTTTTCTTGCTGCGAACGCACGATTCCATGCAGGGAGGCGGGCGGGCAATGTTTGTAACACAGTTTCGTCGGATTCGACTCAGAGAACTTAGATTCTCCTGGCGAGAACAAGTTCTCTGGGAGAATCTTCATTTCTCCATCGCAGAATCCTCCTCACTGTGTTACAAGATTGGGATAGATTAGTAAGCTGTGCACACCCCGGAATCGCTCCGAAGATGGCTGTGGTGACCTTGGTCCCACTCAGTAATCAGCCTGTACCTACCCCCCAGACTACCTAGGGAACCTACTCATCCGCCACCTCGGCGTCTAAGTACGGGTCCCAGAGGAGGGCCCCCTCCCTGGCACAGGCCAACAGCCGGACAAACCCGGCCGTACACTGCCAGTACGGCGTCACCAGTACTGCCCATTCAACTCGATCCACGACGAGCTTGTAGACGCAAGGTCCAATTAAAGGACACGGGGAAAAAGGTACGGGAAGAACGGTCCCCAGTTCCCACTGAACGCATCCACAAACTCGGCCCGTGGGCAGCGTCCCCACGACCCAAATCGCTGCAATTGGGCCGTCGCCTCTGATGCGAACACGTCCACGTCTGTCGTCCCAAACCACCTACGAATCCTCTAGAACGCCGCAGTAACCAATCGGAAGTCAAATCTGTCCCAGAAATTTCGAGACAAACCTCCGCTGTCATATCCAACTTCCCCGGCACAAATGCCGCCTGTACCACACACTCCAGCTGACTTCTATGCTGCCCTAGGCAACGGACCATGGCATTAAGCATCTAGGACTTCGTCCCCCCTGATGAATCGCGTACGACACGGTTACCACATTATCCGAAAGGATTTGCACGACCTGTCCCCTGACCAGGTCTCTAAAAACGTCTAGCGCCTTTAGCAAAGCCAATAATTCTCTCGCATTTATATGCAAGGCAGCCTCCCTGGGCTGCCACCTTCCCTGCGCTTGCGAATCCCCAGAGGCTGGTCCCCAGCCCATGTCCGAGGCGCCCGTTGTTACCACTACTGCACCTTCACAGCGACCCAGGATTTCACTACCACCGAGCGACTCATCCACCAGTTCAAATCCTCGCAAGATCCTTGCGAGAGGCTGCCTCCGTGCACTGTTACAAGATTGGGAAAGATTAGGTCACCAGGTCGTGTTGCCAGCAACGTGTGTGCAACTCGCCGTTTTCCACGGCACACAACCAACTTTCTGCCAGTCCCAACAACCGTTAAAGCTCCATAACCACCGTGACCGGGTCTCATTGCCGTCCCGCAACCAATCGTACCATACGAGCCTGTTTCTCAGGCAGCAGCACAAAACGGGCTGACTGCAGATCCAACATCATACCCACAATTTTCAAAGCCTGCGACAGCACCAGCACACTCTTTCCACAAATTGCGAAAAAGCCTAACTTCCGCAAGGTTTCCAACACGTTCCGCACATCACGCCTCACACCTGCTGCGGACGGGCCTACCACTGCAAATCATCCAGGTAAACGAAAATTAACACACCTGCCCGGAGCAAAAAGCGCCTCACCACTGACATAAGCTTCATAAAAGTACCCGGGGCCGAAGCCAACCCAAATGGCAGCACACAAAAAGCGGTAAAGACAACCTTGCCAGGAAAACATTAACAATCGTCGTGCACCGTCCTTTATTGCCACTGCATAGAACGCTTGACAAATCGATGGTAGCCATCCACTACCCTGGCTGTAAATGCTCTACTACCCTCGGTAGTGTATCCAAGTA